>CAMRHE010001777.1:0-36343 GCA_947044405.1 Leptodactylus fallax | reverse complement strand
GCTGAATCAGCTGTCTGGTCCTTGGTGGCGGTTACCACCGCAAATTTGGTGAAGTGATCCACCATTACGAGGCAATACTGGTGTCCGCTATTGGATGGGCCCACCATTAGATAGTCTATCATGACGATTTCTAAAGGTTCCTGGGTCACGATGGTTTGCAGGGGAGCTCTCTGTTCTATTGCCTTATGGATCTCACAAGTTCGACAGCTGCGGCATACTTCTTCGACCATTTGACGAAGACCAGGGCAGTAAATCAGTCGCTGTAACCAACGAAAGGTCTTCTCATGACCAAAATGTCCATTCTTATACTGCCAACGAGCGAGCCAGTTCACTAGGCACCACAATTTGGTATCGAATGTCGATCTCAGAAGGTAAATAGACCTTTCGGCATAGCACTCCATTTTTCATCTCCAACTTTTCCCACTGACTCAGAACAGATAATATCTCACGTGTCAGTCGTTCTCTTTCCTCTCTACAGGGCTTCTGGCCTTTCTCAACACACTTGATCATCTGTGCCAGCCCCTCATGGGTCTGTTGTATATGTGCCCATTCCTGTAGTGAGGGACCAAAGAAAGGAGCCGTTTCAGTCCCCTCCAACTCAAACTGATTAGCGGCGGCCAAGGCCTGTGAAAATCTGCTGAAGTCGGGCACCTCCACATGCTCCAACTCATGATCCACGTCTACTGTGGGGGTCTGGGCGGTTACCCTAGAAAGCCCGTCAGCATTCTGGTTCTCTGTCTTGGACCGATACTTAATGCGGTAATTGAACTTAGTCATTCGGGCTATCCACCTCTGCTCTAACGCCCCGAGCTTGGCATTTTCCAGGTGAGCTAGTGGGTTGTTGTCAGTCAGTACTAAAACTTCAGCACCGGTCAAATATTCAGAGAATTTCTCGGTCATGGCCCATACCAGTGCCAACAGCTCCAACTTAAATGAACTATAATTCTCGGGGTTTCTTTCAGAATCTCTCAAAGACCGGCTGCCGTACGCCAGGAGCCCTCTCCTGGCCATCCTGAAGCTGACAAAACACTGCTCCAAGACCATACAGGCTTGCATCTGTATATAGCTGGAACGGCAAGTGTGTCAGCAGCATACGCCAAGATTGGGGCTGTTGTCCGTGCATCCTTCAATGCCTGGAAAGGCTTGTTCCTGTTCAGGTCCCCTTCACGGACCGGTTCTTTGGACCACCGATCTGCCTCGTAGAAATGCAGTGGTGTATGCAAACTTGGCAGAAATCAACAATAAGCATTCGATAGTAACCCGGCTACTCCAAGGAACGCCCTCACTTCTCGCAGGGTAGTCGGTATCAGCCAATCTTGAACAGCCGCTATCTTGTCTCTTGATGGTCTCACCCCTTCTCTGTCTGAAAAGCAGTGACCCAAGTAATCAATTTCAGATTGGATTATGTGACATTTACTGGAGTTTCAATTTGAGCCCATGTTCCACTTAATCTTCGAAATGCCCCAACTGGGTGGAGATGGTCTTCAAAGGTCATAGAATACACTATAATGTCATCCGAGTAGATGAGGGTGAACTCCAAAGTTGAAGTCACCGAGGGCATTTCTCCATCAACCGCTGAAAGCGTTCCGGGTGCATTTGGCATCCTTGAAGGGCATCCGGTTAAGTCTGATACATAGTCCCATGGGACACGATGAATGCCGTCTATCGCATAAACTTTGTAATGTACGGATAGTAACCCACCAATACCCACTAAGCCAGGGTCTAGTGAGGAGAAGTACCGGGCTCACTAAGCCTGAGGAGGACTCCTCCAATCCGTGGCCCAGGGGTAGGAATCTCCGTACGGTGCCAGCGTTTAACTTCCGATAGTCTCAGCAAAATCGGATGGACCCATCTTTTTTTCTTACTAACACCACAGGAGCCGCCCAGGGACTCTGGCTTTCTTGGATGATCCCCACCTGTAGCATCTTAGCTAACAGTTCTTTCACTTCCTGATACAACTGTGGAGGAATTTGTCGGTAGCGCTCTACAATTGGAGGGCTGTCTCCTGTGGGAATCTCATGATGAATCCCTGTGAGTACATCCAAAATCTTCAGCATACCGTGAGACGGTGGCTTGGTTCTCCCACAACAGCTCATCTCTACCTTCTGCACCCATTTCAGAACACATGAACTTGCAGCCCATCTTCATCTGTTCTCACAGTGCACTTCAATTCCATTCAGAGGTGGGTTCCTCATCTTCTCCCATGGACACAGTTTCGGTCCACTCATCCCTTTCAGTAAACTGGGCTGCATTGGAGTTACTTACCTTGCACCTCCGGAGTCACATAGATGTTAGCCAGCTGCCTCCCTGGGGTCAAGTCCACACTCCTGGTCGTGAGTGCCCCTTTGAAATCAGTGGTACTCTTGGGCTGCGGGCAACAAAAACCACTTAGAGAACGGGCCACTAGCGGATCAACACCTCCTTGACTGCCTGCAGTGGTTCTACCAACACAGCTATACCATCTAGTTTCCGACAGTTCCTACGGGCATGGACACTTCTTGTCTCCCGACTGGGTGGCAGTGTAACTTTTGTATGCAAGGGAACTGAAATTTCAGGCAGCCGACGCTGTGCATCTGAACTTTTCTGCCAAGCCACATGTCCGGATCAGCCCTGGAAAGCTGTTTGAGTAGGCCGATGGTGCCTGTTTCTTTTTCCAATAACCGTGACCTTTCTTTTCAAGAGGATCTGATCTAATTCTTTGCTACATTGCTCCCAGAAATGAACGGGACCTTTGCACAGCAACGAGCTCCTGTACCACCACAATGCCTTTCCTACCTAGATCTTGGCCACATGCCCGGACATTCGTCAGGCCACTCACGACCGGAACTGGTCCGGTTAGCTGCGACCACTCGTACGAATGTATGGGGATCATATTTCACATGTTGCTGGGAAGTCTCGTTCATAACATCTCTACTCCAAGGTCGTTACTTGCGGAACCCGTGTCAATCATCCCGGTAACCGGAATACCCTCCACTTCCACCTGTATAACAGGACTTGCAGCGATCAGGTCATCATTAGGGCATTCTCCCCACATAGTCTCCTTGTCAGTCTCCCCTACTACACGCCCTACAGCAGCAGGGGACTTCAGTTTAACGGCGGTCTCTCATAAGTTTGTCGCTGCTCTGGACATCTAGCAGCAACGTGGCCCATCCGTCCACACTCCCAGCAGCGTATCTCCCGTCGTTCTGGCCATCTGTTTGGGCCCCTTCGGTAAGCCCCTTCGATTTCTCCTGAGCACTGCATTAACTGATTTGGACCCCTTCGGTAGGTCCTATCCTCATCCTCCAGCGGGGTGGTGGGTGATTCTGATTTTCTGGGTATGGACGGCTCACCCTTTCACCTCCAGTTTTCTGGAAGTCTGCAATTTTCATAGAATGTTCATCACAACGGGTGTGCAAGTGTTCCATTTGCTCTTGCAGTTTCTGCATTACTGTGAGAATTTCTTTAACCGTCCCCTTTTCTACTGTCTCTGAGCCAGAACTAGCCCCCTGTGACAAAGTAACTCCAACTGCGGTCTGGGGCTTCGGGAACATACTATTGGCACGGGAGATGGCCTCTACCTGTACATCATGGAATTTAGCATCAGTCTCTCGTCGTATAAAATCCTGCATAGTCACAGTTAAACTGCCGTCACGTATCCCCCAGGACAAACTGGTCACGGAGAGTCCGATCAGGGTTACAGAAGGCTGGCGAGCCCCCTCTTTCCTTCACTTGAATATCTCGGAGCAGTTCTTGTAGGGCATTTGCATATTGGGGAAGGCTTTCATTCTCCTGTTGTACCCTCTGGAAGAACCGAGCCTGCAGAGACCCCAGCAATGCAGTTTCTCCATAAATGGTTTCTAGAATCTGGACTACTTGCTCAAATGTCTGCCTTTGTTCAAATGGCCTCAATATCACCGTGGTCTTAGCATCCCCTTGTAATGTCAATATTGCTAGCTCTACTAGTACTTCTGGTGCGGTCTGGTACATTCGCTGTATCATTCGTATCTGTTCCACCCACATACTCACTGACATATTATTGCCATCAAATTTAGCTAACTGACTCATTATAGCCCCTGCTGGCATTCTTCCTCCAGCACCATTCTCCCCAACGGGTGCGTCACCGTCCATTCTGGTAAGCGGATCCTGCCGACTACGCCAATTTGTGAACCGAGAGCAAGGCAGGTGGTTTGGTCTCCGCAACCAGAAATGAACGCACACGCGGTAGTTCAAGAAAAGAATATATATTTACTATAAGTTAATAAAGACTATTTGAAGGTAAAATGACAGGGATAAAGACAAGCAAAATATACAATATAGCATGAACAATTTCAAGGCAAATTCTGCAATGGTTTCTACTTTTACTCTGTCCAATTCTGCAGTATGGACACTGAATGAACAATATACTCAAAACTATCCCTAACTGACCCTGACATCACATTTGGGTGCACCCCCTTTTCCCCAGTGGTCCAGGTGGACCGCTTACAGTCTGTAGAAGCGCGCGGTGGGGCCCAAAGTCGTTCCTTTCTTTTATAGTGAAACGTCCTCTCCTCACTGTTATCAGGATCTTGGGAGAAATGAAGTCCTCTTTAACAGGGAAACCCAATGAATGCAATGTAATCCAACAGCAGATTCCACTCCAGCACACTGACAGTCCTGCCGAATCCATACACTGAGCTGGGATGTAAGCCGGGGTTTAGCAGGTGCTGTCCAGTACATCAACAGCACTGCGAGTCTCTATCTGTGGTATCCATATACACAGTCACAATGTCAGTCTCACTGATCAGCCACTGAGCACAGTTCCTTTCACGTGGACTCACTAGTCCTGTTGTCTCTTTACACTCTGTTTGTCTCTGGACCAAGATACAGCTTAGCTGTACAGAAAAATCTCCACACCAGTTCAATACAACACTTGCTAAGATGGCTGCTGCTCTCTGTCTCATCACTTCCTGCTTCTCTGCTCACATTCTGTCTGCAGAACAGGCAAGCTGACATAAAGGGGGGGGGAGTCACTCCAGCATCATGTCACAATTACAATGGCTGCTGTCTTAAAGGAACAGAATCACAGAAATACATTCAACATTAACAGTTTATACAGACAAATGAAGCTTAGGACAACATTGGCTGTCTCTTACATCCTCCTGGGTGTAGCTCCTCCTCCTGGGTGTGGCTCCTTCTCCTTTTGGCTGCTTCCCCTTCTTCAGTGTCTAGACTGCCGGCACGTACACTTTCCGTTGGCAGGTATCCGTTATATCTGGATGGTTACGTCACATTCTCGAGCGCATCGCGTGGGCGGGCTGCCTCTAGTCATGTGATTGAGTAGAAAGGGGCGGAGCCTATAGGCGATGAGGCTCTGGTCGTATATACTGGGTAGATGCTAAATCCTTGTGGTTTAAAGGACCCGCGATGACGTCATGACCATGTGATCAGACTGCTGGGAACGGAGAGTAATGAAAGGTAAGGAGGAGAGAAGAGAACATGTGTGAGCAAGAGGGGGACACAGGGGGTGCTGGCTGCGTACGAGCGACAGGGTGATGTGGGAGGAACCCCCATTCCCCCCCTCTTACTCACAGCCTGCGCCCCCACGTCCCCCTCTTGCTCAGGCCCAGCCTGTGCCCCACCGTCCCCCTCTTGCTCAGGCCCAGCCTGCGGCGAGTGGTGTGCAGGCTGTGCGTGAGCAAGAGGTGAACATGGGGGTGCAGGCTGCGGGGGAGCATAGAGGGGGCGTGGGGGAGCAGGCTGTGTGAGAAATAGAGGGGAATGTACAGGATGCTTGAGAAATAAAGAGGAAATGGGGGTGCAGCCTGTGTGATAAAAGGGGTACATTAAGAGTATAGTTGTGTGAGGTGGGGGCATGGGGCTCAGGCTGTGTGAGAGGGGGACGGGTGAAGGATGTGTGACAAATGGGGCAGTCTCATGAAGGGAACACTTAAAATATGGGGGGGCATTGTCTCTGCTGTCACATCAAATTCTGGACTGTCCTCTGTGTGTGTTTGTATTTTTTATATATATTTATGACTAAAAAAAACCTAAAACAATGTTTAACTAGGTTTTTGTTTGTTTCTAGGTTTATGTGGGATCTCAATGGTGTGAAGACCCCACTACAAGATCAGTAGGTGCCAGTGCTCTAGACCAAGCGAAGTGCCCCCTAGTGATCAAATGTCTCAATCGGGCACCTCCAAATAGCCATTACTTATAAAGGGTTATAAAATAAGGCTTCATTACCAGTTATGTGATGGCCCCCTCAGTGCCCCCACACTCAGTAGAATGTCCCCTTCGGTGTCCACATGTAATATAATGGCCCTTACTCTGCCTCTACATGTAAAATATTTATCCCCCACTTAAAATAAAATGCTCCCCAAGCTAATGTTTAACCCCTTCCCGACATCTGCCGTAATAGTATAGGTGCTGAGTGGCCGCTGTACCCGCCGGATCTCTGCAGGGACCCGGCCCTAATCCCCGCGATCAGTGTCGGCACTGATCACGGGCATTAACCCCATCCCCCCGATCAGTGTCGGCACTGACCCAGGCGCCATTTTGCTGGGATTAACTGTCACCCAGAGTGAGATCCAGGGCTGGCATCCCGTTGGCATGACAACCAGGAGTCTATTGAAGGCTCCCAGACTTGTCTGCCAACATTATGTAATGCATTGCATTAGTGATCAGACCCCTAGTGGGTCTAATAAATGCAAGAAAAAAAATTCAAATTCAAATCGCCCCTTTTTCCCTAAAACACATATAAAAGTACTTCAGTAATGTGAAACACATACACATTAGGTATCCCTGTGTCTGAAAACGCCCAGTCTACAAATCTATGAAAATATTTTTCCCGTACAGTAAATGCCGTAGCGGGAAAAAAATCAAAAGTGCCAAACCTCTATTTTTTCACTGTTTCGCCTCTAATAAAAATTTGAATAAAAAGTGATCAAAGCAATAAACAGTCCCCAAAATGGCATAACTAAAAAGTACACCTGGATCTGCAAAAAACGATGCCCTATGCATCCCTGTACATGGAAGTATAAAAAAGTTACGTGTGTCAGAATATGGCCACTTTAAGAAAAAAAAATTTTTTTTGCAAAGTTTTAGATCTTTAAGGGGGTAAAATGTAAATAAAATTATATAAATTTGTTTTCTCCGGAATCGTACTGAAATATAGAATACAGGTGATCTGTCATTTTAGCTACAGTGTGAATGCCGTAAAAACGAAGCCCGTAAGAAAGTCGCACAAATGCAGCTTTTCTCAAATTCCACCCAATTCTGAATTTTTTTCCAGCTTCCCATTACATTGTACAGAATAATAAATGGTTCCAAAAACACCCCCCCCCCCCCCCCCCCCCTTCCCCCCCCCCCCCCCACCCCCCCCCCCCCCCCCCCCCCCCCCCCCCCCCCCCCCCCCCCCCCCCCCCCCCCCCCCCCCCCCCGGGGGGGCGCCCCCCCCCCCCGTTGTTGGCACCAAATGTTGTCCAGAATAAGATGTAATTCCTACAGCTAATCTTATTTCCGTGTGCCACACGTATCTGATCCATGTGATCACAATAAAACGGATGCTGTCTTCTTTACTTTTCAGTAATCACCTAGCAATGTGCAACTGGAGGATGGGAGTAGTAGTGGCAATAATTGTGTCACCGAGTGCCTACAACCAATCTCACCAGTGCACCTCCTAGGCCGGACACCAATGATGGTGGTAGTAGTAGTTCCCCTGGGCCACTTCCAGTTGGAGATGTGTCCTCTCTTACTCTGAGCTGGTGTGATGATGTCGGAAAGGTCCCTGATGGTGATAGCATCTCTATTTCAACAACTTAACAGTAAGCCTAGCCTCAGCCAATAGATGGGTCCAAAGGTTGGCAGCAAGAAAATCCCTTGGGCCCAGATACTTTGTGAGGTGGGTCTCGGAAAGCAGTTCCTGGCAGATGGGACTCCTTCTCTCCTCCTGGCACAAAGTCTGTACAGCAGACAGGCTAATGATCCCTGTCTCAGGGCTGTCTCTGGCAGAGCTTGGACTGTTATTCCTCTCCCTCAGGGGCTGTTAGAGTACCACAGGGCATAGTGTCACAGCGCCAACACTGATTGCTCGATGACACACACTCAGGCCCTAACCGTTCTCTGGAGACTTTTGTCTCCCAAAACCCCACCCAGTGGCCTGTAATTGGCCAGGGTTGAACCAAGTGAAGGGTAAACCAAACAGTGGGGTAAACCAAGGGGAAAACACATGAGGGAAGCTGCAAAACAATAAAATACATAAAACACATACACAATACATACACATAACCAGAGGCACAAAAATAAAGACAATGAAAGCAGTGACACCATGGGATTCTACAATAGCCACATAGACTATAGAATATAAAATATACAGCATGACACAATTTTTTACTCAGTAAATCTTGGTCCGTGAAAAACAAATGTGTGAGTGGCTCCATTGTCTGTAATGTTTACTGTCCAAATGTTTCATAGCAGGTGGGGCCCTGAGGAAGTCGACCAAGAAGGGCTCAATCTTTTTGGATGTCAAGAGGACAGTGTTGACTAAAGATGGGAGAATCCCAGAAGATATATTTAATCCTGTGTTCAGACAAAGTAAACCCCCCGTTCGGTCCAAACTTGTTCAGCTAGAACCGGAAGGGAGATTATTATACTCTGGGGTCTTCGTGGAGTAATAATGAGCTACTGGATTCTGGATCCATTCTGTAAGGCTAAGTTCACATCTCCATTAGTAACAGTGTGGTTCCTCTGGGGCGGGGTCTCCGTGTGCTGTGTGTCATGCAGTGTTACCACCCACTTGTCTAGTAAAACTTACTTTGCATCAACACTAAAAGGGCTTGTATCTGCAAAGGGTGAACGGATTTGGATAAACAAACACCAGCAAAATGCTCAGGGTGACAGCGCAGATGATGTATGTCATTGGGCTTCTCACACCTGGTAACAGGTTGCTCATACAACTTCAATAGCTTTGGACATCTATTTGTCCAGTCAGGTGTGCATGTGTTGTCAATGGTGAGTGGGGAATAACTTGCTGTCAGACACCTTCAAGAACATTCTAGTTTTGGCCAAAATTTTTCAAGACAGTGTCCCAAGATTGTATCCAAAAAATCTGTCTCGAAGTAAGCCAGCTACAAAGTAGTATAAATGTAGACTAGACAGGGTAAAGATACACCAGATATATCCTCCAAAATCACAGAAGGTGTATATCCATGCCCATATAAAGATACAAATCACAGATTGGAGTGATTTCTATACCCATTCCCCGGTTATCTTTGAGACACTCACACTTATAGTGACTTGTCCACATTTATTAGATTGTAATAAATGTTAATTTTTTTTTTTTTTTGAATTCCACTCCAATCTGTGATTTGTAGATATATCCTCCAGCATCAGTCACTGTGATAAACCTGGTGTAGTATCAGACTGCCTGTCTAGGTTTGCACCAGTGTGTCTACAGCCTTCACATGTCTCATTTCTGGTCCTGGAGGAAAATGATCTTACTATATGTTAGTCCATATGGAGTATCAGTGTTTCTATGGCCTGATGGCACATGCTACCATTTTCTGCACTCCTCCCTACATACAACCTGGTGTCTGGGAGACAAAATTACAGATAAATGTGAATAGTTTTTTTTAATATCTGGATAATATACATGAATACAATCCACATAAATAACAATTTTTGGTGTCTGGAGCCCCAAACCTACTGTGACAATTGGAGGTAGTTTAGCATCAAAGGTAGCAGTTTCCTGGACTTGACAGAGGTGTTGGTGGGCGCTGGGTGCCAAATGTAAACAGCCCATATCAGGTAATGGCAAGTCCAAAACCTTAAATCGGCTTTATTCAGCTAGTAAGTGATAACAGGAACAAAAACAAAAAAACAGCCTAGCCCACACACAGGGCCATTGACCTCACTTCTTGAACCCTGACTACTCTCTTAGGGCAAGATGCTTTGTTGTAGGTTTCGTCCTCAGCAATCTGGCTCACACTGAGCCCACCAAGTCCACTTGTGGAGTCCAGTTCTCTTGGGACAGACCCCCTTGTCTGTCCTCCAACTGGTCCACCAAGTTTACCTGCTCCCTGCAGGTTCTCAGCAGCACTCCTCTGCTGTATGCACTCCCTCTGGAATGAAGCCTCACCTATGGGTGTGTTTGAGGACCCTTTTAAAAAAAACCCTGGTTTTGGGTCGCTCACCAGCGCCCTCTAGGTTCACACTCTCACACTACCTATATCTGGGTATACTGACATGCATCTGTCCCACATATCAGATAAGAACAGGAGACGCTGGAATCTAGATAAGGATCTATGTTGTCAGGTCTTATAGTGACATGGAGTTTGGGGAAATGACATGTACTTGGTATTATCCCTGGGACCAGGTATGGCTGGGTTCACACAAGCGCTTAAACTCCGTTCGGGGTTTCTGTCCCCAAACCCGCTTAAAAAATTCTCTCCACATTTTTTGCCTCTTTTGGGGGGAAACCCGGCAGACCCCATTATTCCGAGGGTAACTGCCTTTTAGCAAATAGGGTTCCGTTCGGGGGGTCCACAAGTAGACCCCCGAACGTAAACCGAACTCAGGTGTGAACATAGCCTAAGGAAATTTCTACCCCGGACAACCCCTTTCAGTATAAAGCTAAGCTGCTCTGGTTTAATGAATTATTTTTTGTCAGTTCACAAAATGAAATGAATGAACAAAAGAGAAATGTAAAGCCCCTCAATATTTGGTGTGACCTTTGCCATTTGGAGGAGGAGTCCTGGAAGTGACGATATGGCCACCACAGATATAGCCCTGATCTCAACATCATCCAGTCTGTCTGGGATTTCAGGAAGAGACAGAAGGATTGGAGCCAGCCTACATCCACAGAAGATCTGTGCTTACTTCTCCAAGATGGCGGGAACAACCTCCCTGCCCACTTGCTTCAAAGGCCCCGCGCAAAGGGCAAAGGTCATTCCCAATATTTATGGGATTTACATCTCTCTTTTCTTCATTCCCTTCATTTTGTTCATTGACAGTAATACACTATTAACCCTTCTATTGCTGGAAGCGTTCTTCCTCTGCAGCATTGTTTCCAGTATAACATTTGCACAGCGCTGTACTTGTACTGGATAAGAAACCTTTCTTCGCAGCATTTTCCAAACAAACTGACTGACAGGTCTGGCAGACTAGAGGGGCGGCCAAGTGTAATGTGACTAACTTCTGTCATACACCATGGCTCCAGATTGCCTTACAAGGCTCTATAAAAAAAAGTGATGCTCATTTTACTAATACCCTGTGGCTCTAGGTCAAGCACTTCCCAGGTCCCTGACTAGCCACAGTTCCCCCAGCTCTAGAGATGATGGGTCACCACAACCTCTGAGTGCTGCAGCCAATCACTGACCACAGTGGTGGAGGGAACCCGAGGATGGGAGTAGTAGTGACGGTGGTGATGTCACAGGGTAGGCTGAGTGCACTCAACAAACTCCTCCAGCCCTCCTCCTCCAGCAGAGGGGGGTCTGCGTGGTACCTGATGGTGGTGGTAGTTGTTCCCCCTGGGTGCCTCCAGTTGGGGATGGTTCCTCTCTCACCCTGAGCCGTGTGATGGTGTTTGGAATGGCCCTGATGGTAAGCGCAGGAACGACTCAGGAGGCCATGGTGCAGTTTAAACAAGTTGAACTTTACTGTAGTGAACTGGCAACTCTTAACGGAAACCTTGTGCAGCTTCCCAATGGGGGTAGTAGTCCCCCAACTGTTGGATACACCCAGGTTTGGATACGAGGGATGCCCAGACTGTGGTGGTGGTAAGTGCCTTGTACTTCACTCCAATAAGTAGATAACAAACTTCGCCTCACCCACTGTATGATTCTGGGGGCTGGATGTGAGGAAGTCCTTTGGGCTCAAATACCTTTCTACTAGGTGGGTCCCAGAATACAACTCCTGGATACTCAAGACTTCTTCTCTCCTTCTTGGCACGGTATCTGGTGAGTAAACAGTTAAATGAATATGTTAACCATAAGGCCCCCCCAACTTTCTAAGTTACATTTATTTACAAATGTTCCTTGTTGTTCTGTAATATTGTCGTCATGTGACTGACTTTTACAGTTTTTTTTTTTTTTTTTATTTTTCTTCTTTTCTCTTTTCTTTTTTGCCTTTCCCGCTGACATTGTGGGGTCTCAGTTTAATGGATATCCGCACCCCGGAATGTCAGTGGAAAGTACCTGCCCCCCAGCCCCATTATACTCACCATTTCTCCTGTAGGTATCCAGACCCTGGGACATCATCGCTGGAAGGCCTCCTCTTCATTGTGTGTACCAACTGCCCACGCATGTGCTATACAGTGGGCGGCCAGCTCACGTCACAAAGAGGAGGTGCCGGCTGCCATTGATGTCCCGGGTCTAGAGCTGCCAGGAAGAAAAAGTAAGTCTTCATTACCAGGAGTCAACGGAGAGTGCGCCTCATTTATGAGCAGGCACATGGTTCCTTATAATTGATGCGCACTCTCGGCCGGGCTATGTACCAGGAGGGGGCCGATGACGGCAACAGACAATAAAAACGGTAGTGTGAACCAGTGGTGTAAACAACGGGGTAGCAGTCATAGCGACGGACATAGGGCCCGGGACCTTAGAGTAACCGCAGCAGCTAACGGGCCCTATTTAGTTACCGGTCCTCGCTCCTACTCATGGCCACCTCCGCTTCCCCTTCTGTATCCCATATCATGTCGCTGCGGCTGTGAGCAAGAGCGGGGATTGGTAAGTGAGGCCACGGGCCAACGGCAAGAGTATTTCTTGGGGGGGCGGAGCTTGACTGCTGAGTGTGACAGTAGCATGAGCCTGTAGCTCCATTACTCAGAGGTTGGAAGAGATCAACAAATCTGGGCTACCATGGCGAAAATGGTCAAATCAGGAGAGATAAGAGGGGATGCTCCCAGTACTCCCAAAACCGCCCGCTCACAAGTGGATCTTCAGAAATTTATGAGAAAAGAGAGTCCTCAGAGTAGAAGCGGTTCTTCCAAGATGTCACTGGAAGGCACAAAAAGCAGAGACATCGCGACTGACTCGGATCAGGAGAGTAGCGGAGATGGGGAGCGTGTCAACCTACCCTCCACCCAAATATCCAAGTCCTTCCTCAAGAAAGCGCTCTCAGGCTCTTCACCCTGTCCTGTCGGATTTAGTGGACATTAAGTCTGAGCTGTCTCATCTGGGCTGCAGGGTGGAGATCATACAAGGCTCGTGTGCAGGTATCACGCACATTTCTCCGCAATGGTGGACCTACTCGCCACCCAGAAAGCGCAGCTGGATCGGGCGCTTGCGCTCCTGGAGGACCTGGAGAATCGACACCGGCACCGAAATGTATGAACCAAAGGACTTGCAGAAACCTATGGTCCGACAGACCTTAAAGAAACTGTAAGTGCCATTTTCTTATCTTTGCTGGGCCCTGAGCGTGCTGCTTCGGTGGTAGTGGAAAGGGTCCACAGGATGCTATGCCCCAATCTACGGTCTGAAGACCCCCCTAGAGATGTCATTTGTGGCCTGCTGTCCTTTGTGGACACGCAGGACATTTTGCCAGCAGCCCGAGCTAACGGAGAACTGATTCATGGAGCAGATAAACTTACCTTTTATCAGGATCTGGCCCCTACCTACCACCCTTGCCAAACAGCGCTTGCTTAGAAAGCTCCTTGAAACCTTGAGCGGGATGAACATTGCATACTCCTGGCTTTACCCCTTTGTGCTTGCTATTCAGCATCGCGGTAGGTGCCTACTGGTGCATACACCAGCAGAATTGACCATGGTGTGGGAGCAACTCAGCATCACCCCAACTGAAATTCCTTCCTGCCTGCCGACACCAGACACCGACACATTACCTCTGTTGCCAACTTGCTCTACGTGGAAGTCCACCCAGTGGCCTAAGTCTCCGAGGTCAAAGAGATCCCTGCAGCGACTGCCCGAGACGTCATAGTGCCCAGACGAGATGGTTCACAGATCTCTGCTCCGGATAGACTATGCTCTTACTCTCATGGTCACACTGATTGTTATGTGATTTAATCCAGAAGATCAAGGGACGACTATGCTCTTTCTCCTTTGCTGGACTATAGTGCTATTGATCTAGTGCATTTTGATAGTTATGATGTTCTTATTAATAATATGCTTACCTTTAACTAGCCATGCGATGTCACTGACAGTTGATTGCTGGAGGTAGTCCTCTGTGGTGCTGTTCTTGGAGGATTTGATGTGGAGCTCTTACTTTCTCCCATTTCTTCACCGGTCGGCATACAGAAGTGTTGAGTGAGGGCTATTTACCCTGGTGGGAGGGTTGAGACCTCGCAGTCTTCTTAAAGAGATGTTTAGCTTTGCTCTGTTTTGCTTCGGTTAGGCTAGCTTATTCCGAGTTGACCTTAGCTGATAGTCTTCCTTAGCTTACCCCGCAGTGTGTTTTTGAGCTATTGTGTCGATCCTCTAGTTGCCTCATTCCTCAAGTTTGAGAAGTTTTCCCGTAATACTGGTTTCTCTATGAGCTGCCCGCAGTTCATAGACGACCGTGCTTCCATTCTTAGGGTGCATTTCTCATAGCTGCACTCCAACAGGTTAGAGCATTTATTGTTGCTTTATACTGCATTTTTCCTGTTTCTACTTCTTCTTTCTTACCTCTATTTCCTTTCCTTTCCTTCTTCTCTCTTCTTAACTTCTTCCCTTCCTATTCCTTACTCCCCCCCCCCTTTCAGCATCAACTCCCCAGAGAAGAGACACAGTGTCTTCCTCCTTGTTAAGAAGCTTCAGACAAAACTCCTCTTCCTCCAGGAAATGCACTTTAAGACATCTAAGATCCCAAAGCTTCCAAATAACTACTTTTCACAATGCTAGTGATTCATCTGGATTGAGAGGAGTGACAATCGCTATCCATCAATCCATGGCTTTCCTGTGTGAACATTGCTATTCAGATTCTGAGGGCAGAGCCCTGTTCCTAAAAGGCAAGATTGCCTCAGAGAAATACACCCTAGCGAATCTTTATGTGCCTACATCGGGACAAGTAGTCTGGCTTATTCGCACACTTGAAGCGCTTCATCTTTTTGCTGAAGGTACGCTATTGATTGGGGGAGGCCTGTACGTTACTTTTGATCCTTCGTTGGACTCTTCTACAGGCAGATCCCATATACCCCAAATGGCCCTTCGTAAATTGCATCAGACCCTCCAGACTCTGTCACTCCTAGACGCGTGGCGCATTCACCACCCTACCATGAAGGGCTATTCTTTTTACTCGAACCCTAGAGTAGCCAAGGGCTAGACTATCAGCTTGTTTCATTCAACTTGCTATCACATTGCCGAAAGTCATCCATTGGCTCGATTTCAGAATCGGACCATGCTCTGGTCTCTTTCAAAATTCGCCTCACTCCTTTACCTCGCCCAGAGTGGAACTAGCGTCTAAATGAAAGTCTCCTAGATTCAGTAGAGGTGAGAGATTCCATCAGCAAACATATTACTGAGTTCTTTTCTTTCAATGTCACACCAGAAGTGAGCTTTCCGACAGTATGGGAAACTCACAAGCATTTTATCAGAGGTTTCCTCATTGCCCATGGGGTGAGAGTAAAGAAACAGATGCAGATGAAAATAGACTATTAACATGCACAAGTTGGAGTTCCTTCACAAACGCTTGTTAGCTATTACTCATCTCACGCAACTATTGGCGCTCCGCACCGAGTTAAAAGACATTCTAAATGCTCAATCCACAAAGCACTTCCTGAATTACAAGCAGAAGCTCTATGCCATGGAGATAAGGGCGGCAGACTGATGACTACCTTCATCAAGAAGGCTAAGGCAAAAACATATATCTCTTCCATTAGGACCCCTGACGGCAAGACTTGTACAACTACCCTTGCGATTGCTGAGGTGTTCCATTCTTTTTATGAAGCTCTGTACAACCTAAGGTCTGCTGCCTCTGCATCCTCTCCTGAGACTCAGAACACACATATGCTCTAGTTCCTGAAGTCAGTGACGCTTCCGGAGCTTTCCCCTGAACAGAGCTCCTCTTTGCTGCTCCCAATCACCAATGAAGAACTAAAACGTATTATTACAAGTTTTCCCCCCAAATAAAAGCCCAGGGCCAGATGGTTATTCTTTGTCTTATTATAAGACATTCCTGCACCTTTTTGCTTTCTCAATTGGCTCGCACCTTGAATGCTGTACTGTCCGAAGACCAACTACCTCTCCAAGCAGTAGAAGCCCATGTGACTTTGTCAAGGAGGGAAAGGATCCTCAAGCATGCGAGAGTTACCACCCCATTTCACTCCTCAACCTAGACCTCAAGTTCTGGGCAAAATTGCTAGCCTTACGACTTCAGCCAGTTCTGCCCTCCTTCATCAATGAGGAACAGGTGGGCTTTGTCAGACACATAGAAGGCAGGCACAATACCATCCGTCTGCTACATTCTATTTGACTCGCCATGTCCACCAATACTCCTCTTGTCCTTCTCAGCTTAGACGCTGAGAAGGCATTGGACAGGATCAGCTGGGGTTTCATGTCTGAGATGTTGCAGAAGTTTCGTTTCCCACCCGCCTTTGTGACGGCAGTCTTGTCGTGTTACACCAAACCTCATGCCAGATTAAAGATAAACAGTACTCTGTCTCCCTCATTCACCATATCTAACGGAACAAGGCAGGGTTTCCTCCTGTCCCCGGCCCTGTTCATCCTCACCCTGGAACCCTTTCTACAAGCAGTAAGGGAGCACCCTGAGATTCATGGCCTCAAATTCGGATCCGACTCCTTAACGTCACTGGCATTTGCAGACGACGTGCTTTTCTAGTCACCAATCCTGAAACAGGGTTGCAGAAGATATTGGAAGTCATAGAGGAGTACGGAGACTTGTCAAATTACAAAGTGAATGTCGAGAAATGTGAGATCTTCAACGTGTCCCTTTCCCCAACCAAGGAGACAGTGCTTCATGGTACGCTGCCGTTCTCTTGGTCTCCCTCCTACGTTACATACCTGGGGATTAAGATGCCTAACTCTCTAGACTGTATCTACTCATTGAATTATGCTGAGCTCCAGCTGGAATTTGAAAGGCTGCTGAGACAAAACGACATCCCGTACATTTCCTGGTTTGGTAGGCGAAACCTTATCCAGAAATACATCCTGCTGAAAATCACGTATATCCTTAGAATGCTCCCGACTCTGTTGCCATCTTCCTTCTTCATCTTGCTGAGGAAGCTTTTCTCGAAATTTTTATGGCGTGGCAGGAGACCATGCCTGGTATACTCCGCATTACAAAGACATAAGACTGCTGGGGGTATTGGTCTGCCGGATGTCAGATGTTATTATGAAACTGTCCAACTACAATTGTGGCTATTCCTTACTGCTCCTTCGCCAGACTCCTCCCTCAGGCGGCTAGTAAGAACAGCATATGTATCAACTATTGCTCATGACCTATGGCTCCCGAGTCATATACACCCTCATCCCACGGTCAAGAAAGATATTTTGCTTGGAGGAGTCTTTGAGGTTTGGAGGAAAGTACAGCCAACATTGGCACCTGTGCCATCACTTGGCTTACCAGAGGGTCTATTGCCATTTGTGCTTCCAGAGATCGAGGCCCCCATAAATGACTTTTGGAGATATCTGCTACCCATTCCAATAAGCATCTTATGGACGGATGGCAACTTACCTGCAGCTGACACTCTGGATACTCACCCCGCACTCCTACACCTGAACACTTTGAGCTTCCTACATCGGGAACACTATTCGGCCTGCAAGAGGAGCTTTGAAGAATCCTTTGATTAGAAGAGACAACACACTGACTTCGAGAAGATGTTCTTAGCTGCAGACCTGAAGTCCTTCCGAATATCCACAATACTCCACCAATATGTAAGCCCGACTCAGGTTACCAAACCATTTTTTATATCCAGTTGGGAATTGGAATTGGACTTAACCATCACTTTGGACTCCCAAGCCCTCAAATGGGTTTTGACTAGGGCACATGGAGTGTTCACCTGTGTTCGCCTCCAAGAGAGTCATCTTAAGCTACTCTCTCGGTGGTATAGGACCCCGGAGTGGCTCCATTTCTATAACCTAGTGAATTCAGCTGCTTGTTGGAGATGCCAGTCGGAGATTGGGGCTCTCTTACATATCTTATGTTGATCCTCTCCTATGTTAACCTCCTTCTGGTCCTCAGTTGAAATCCACATTAGAAGATTAGGTTTTGAGGAGATGAAACTTGACCCAGCTCTGCTGATTCTCTTTCTCCCTATCCTCTAGGTCTAGGTGGACTCTAGATCTCAACTCCTGATCTACCATCTGTTAGCGGCTGCTGCATTACTGATCCCACTCTTCTGGAAGCAGACATCCCCACCGACTGTAGAGCAATGGATCTCCAAGGTGAATCAGATTTGAGGAGTTGCTGAGCTGGGCCAGGAGAACTTGGCCCTAAATTCCTGGTGGTATGGTTACACCTGGCTGGAGAAAGTCGTGCTCCTCCTACTACCGCCTGATCCCTCTGGGTGTTGTGAGGGCGGCTTGTCCCCTCTGGTGCTCCCCCCTCCCCTCCCTCCTCTTACACCCTCTCCTCTCCCTCAGTCTTGCTTCACTCTCTCTCCTTTCTTCTTCTTCTCTCCTCTTCTCATACTCTCTTGCTTGCTCACTTATTCTTGTCCTTGTTTTATAAAATTATAAATGTTTGTTGACTTTGCTTGTACAAAACTCCATTGTCAATGGGGTTCACACATTCCCCATATAATACTATGTATGAGACCGTGGGACTTGTTCATTCTGTCTTTGTTGTCAATAAACTAAGAATTAAAAAAAAAAAAAAAAATTATTTCTTGGGCAAACCCCAACAAATACTGTTGTTATTATTATACTCTGGGGCATTTTCAGACCCCTGGAGTATAATGACCGGAGATCCAGGGAAGCTGACAAACATAAAAACCAGTGTTACTCACCTCTCCTGGGCCCCGGCGTGACTCTCTGCAATCTGAGGGCCTCTTTAGTGACATCACATGGGCCAGGCCAGTTTTGCAACACCAGCCTGATCCACATGACATCTGTGCTGACATTGAAGAGGGCTGAAAGCAGCAGAGAGCGCACCGGAGCCCAAAAGAACCCCTCAAATAATTCAAAACAGCATTTGGGAAGTTTGTTAACCCTTTATACATTTCATGGGAATTAAAACAATATGGAGGTGAAATTTAGACATTTCATTTTTTTCAATAATACGTTCATTTAGCCCTAAAATTAACACATTCGCAAAGGGCTAAACGACAAAATGCATCTCACAGTTTGTTATGCAATTTATCCTGAACCTGGAAATACCCCACATGTGGGTGTAAACTGATGATTGGGCACACGGCAGCGCACGGAAGGGAAGGAGCGACACTTGGTATTTGAAAAGCAGATTTTGCTGGAATAGTTTTCAGGTGCCATGTCTCATTTGTAGAGCCCCTAAAGTACCAATATAAACCAAACCCCCAAAAGTGATCCCATTTTGGAAACTAAACACCTCACAGAATTTATCAAGGGGTATAGTGAGCAATTTGACCCCACAGCCGTTTCATTGGGACATGAAAAATTACTTTTTTCCAATAAACCGTCAATTTAGCTCCAAATTTTTCATTTTCACAAGAGGATAAAGGAGAAGAAGCACCTCACAGTTTGTTATACAATTTCTTCTGAACACAGAAATACCCCATATGTGGTTATAAACTGCTGTATGGTTACATGGGGGAGCTCAGTATGGAAAGATGCCATTTCAGGTGCCATGTCATATTTGCAGAATCCCTAAAGTACGAATACAATGGAAACCCCCAAAAAGTGACCCCATTTTGCAAACTACACCCTTCATAGATTTTATCAAAGGGTATGATAAGCATTTTGACCCCACAGTTGCTTAGTTTTACAATGTTCATCGTGCAGGTTAAATAATGTTTTAGGTTTATTGTACGGGTTGCTACTAACGTGAAGACACCAAATATGGATTGCTTTTATTTAATTAATTTTGTATAGGAAAGGGGCAATTTTGGGCTTTATACATTAATTTTTTTTAACACACTTTTGTTTTTTTTACCCTTTTTTTTATGTTCTACTAGGAAACCTGAACCAGCAATGATCTGACTTCCACCTATCGCAGCAGGATCAACCAGGTATGTGGGCATCTGGCAGCAAGCGAGAGGTCAGCATGGGACATAATAGTACATCCAGATGCGCGAACACCTTGGCATCTAGAACATACTATTATGTCACATGTTAATGGATTATTGTATTACAGTATATAGTAAAATATCCCTTTACTTCAATTACTTCTATTCACTTGTATTACATGATGCCTCCTCAGTAGGATCCCGGCTGGTCTCTGGTTATAATCATTGATGTCAGATCTCCGCTGTGTCTTCCTTGAGTTCTCTGTTTTCTAGTTTTGTCACATTCTTAGTAAAACAAAGCAGTGAATGATAAATCTCAGGTTAAACTGCACCCCCAAACCTTTCGCTGGCCAAGGCTGTTACGGCATTTGGATTTTCCTTTTTTTATTAATAATATTCTTCATTCTGTACACACTATATTTCCAGGAACTTGTGTAAAATAGTGTTAATTTCATAATTCAGCAAATACCCTGGAAATAGCGACTATTTCAAAATGTTACAGAGGAAAATTGACATCTACACCAGTAAACAGACTGGGTGTCACTTTGTTGTTTAGACTCCTCCCCTCTGACTGCTCACAGGTGCTATATGTCTACTGAACAGTGCGGGGACTTTTGTGTACTCTGTTTCTGACCCAGGCTGGTCCATCCCTCCTTAGACAACCTGAAGCCTCCAAGCTCCCCAGGGTCACTATATTGGTGCTGAACATTGCACAGACACCAGATCTACACATCACAGGATGGAGTAGAAATCCCAAACTCAAGTAATCCCACAGCCTAAGCCTCCCAGAAAAGCTAGCATCACAGGTGCGCACCACAACACCCAGCAGAAGAAGTGAGGATCTTTTCTCATAGGAGACATCACTGTCCTGGAAATCCTAAAGTATAGACATAGGAGCCTCTCTGAGTCATGTGTCACACATATATCTTACAGAATATTCTGCCAAGTTTTATCACAGTCTTAGTAGAACAGAGCAGTGAATAATAAATCTCAGCTTAGACTGTGACCCCCAAGGCTCTTACTGCATTTCTATTTTCTTTTCTTCATAATGTTCTTCATACTATTACATTACATTTCCAGGAACTTAGAAAAGAGTTAATTTCATAATTTTACAAAGTTCTCTGGAAATGAAGAATAGTTCAAAAAGTTGCAGAGAAAAATTGATATCTACACCAATAAAAAGGCTGGGTGTCATTAGGATGCTCCACATAGACAACCTGGAGCCTTCAAACCCCCCCAGAGTCACCATATTGATCTGTTAATCTATCATTTTTCTTGGGCTGGTGCACGCTTCCTTAGACAAAAGTCACCTTGATAGAGATGAGCATAGGACAAGCACCAAACCCAGGCAGCACAGACAAGAACTCCCAAACTGAAATTATCCCATAGCCTAAGCCTCACAGAGAGCTAGCTAGGATTACAGGTACACGCCACAGCACCCAGCAGAGATTGAGGGTTTCTCTACAGATAGGAAACATCAATCTCATGGAGATCCTACAGCAAAGAAATAGGCAACCTGAGTCATTTGTCAGACATATGTGGTATAAACAATTCTACTTAAGTTTTCCTTGAGTCCTGTATTTTTGTAAGTTTTGTCTAATGTTTTGTGGAATGTTACATGGAGTAATTCCCACATGTTATATTGTGACCCGCTTTCCTATATATATATATTACTACATTGTTATGTTTCTCGTCTTCTTGAAAAAGTTCTTCTTTCCATTGCATTACATTTGTGGGAACTTGTTTAACCCCTTCCTTCTGCAGCCATTTTTCATTTCTGCATGTTCGCCGTGTACTTCCACAAGTCTTAACTTTTTAATCTTTTTTTTTACAGATTTATTTCATGGCTTGTTTATTGGCAAAACAAACTAAACTTCTTAATAGTGGCATTAAATATTCCAAGCTACATGTTTGGAAGCGTAAAACATTCAAAATGGGGTGGAATTAGACAAAAAAACTGCAATTGCACATTTTCTTATGGAATTTGTTGTTATGACTTAAAAGTAACACATCACATCTATTCTATCCATCAGTACAATTACATGGATGCAAAATTCATATGTTTTTTATTATATTCTATTGTTTTTCCAAAAATTCAAAACAACGAAAAATACAAAAATCCAAGTGACTATGTTGTGACACCCATATATACAGTTGTGCTAAAAAGTTTACATACCCTGGCAGATTTTTTTGTTTTTTTTGGCCTTTTTTCAGAGAATATGAATGATAACACAAAAACTTCTTCTCCACTCATGGTTAGTGGTTGGTTGAAGCCATTTATTGTCAAACTTCTGTGTTTTCTCTTTTTAAATCATAATGACAACCAAAAACATCAAAATGACCCTGTTCAAAAGTTCACATACCCTGGTGATTTTGGCCTGATAGCATGCCCAGAAACCAAACCACGGTCAGGTAGACCAACCAAAATTTCGGCCACAACTGCCCAGAAAATTGTTCGGGATGCAAAGAAAAACCCACACGTAACATCAGTTGAAATACAGGACTCTCTGAAAACTATCGGTGTGGCTGTTTCAAGATGCACAATAAGGAGGCACTTGAAGAAAAATGAGCTGCATGGTCAAGTTGCCAGAAGAAAGCCATTACTGCGCAAATGCCACAAAGAATCTCACCTTCAATACGCCAAACAGCACAGAGACAAGCCTCAAAACTTCTGGAACAAGGTCATTTGGAGTGATGAGACAAAAATCGAACTTTTTGGCCACAACCATAAACGTTACATTTGGAGAGGTGTCAACAAGGCCTATGATGAAAGGAACACCATTCCTACTGTAAAGCATGGAGGTGGACCACTGATGATGTGGGAATGTGTGAGCTTCAAAGGCACAGGAAACTTGGTCAAAGTTGAAGGAAAGATGAATGCAGCACGTTATCAGCAAATACTGGAGGCAAATTTGCACTCATCAGCCAGGAAGCTGCGCATGGGACGTACTTGGACGTTCCAACATGACAACGATCCAAAACACAAGGCCAAGTCGACCTGTCATTGGCTACAGCAGAAGAAAGTGAAGGTTCTGGAGTGGCCATCTCAGTCTCCTGACCTCAATATCATTGAGCCACTCTGGGGAGATCTCAAGCGCGCAGTACATGCAAGACATCCCAGGAATTTACAGAAATTGGAGACTTTTTGCCAAGAAGAATGGGCAGTTTTACCATCTGAGAAAATACAGAGCGTCATCCACAACTACCACAAAAGACTTCAAGTTGTCATTGATGTTAGAGGGGGCAATACACGGTATTAAGAACTGGGGTATGTGAACTTTTGAACAGGGTCATTTTGATGTTTTTGGTTGTCATTATGATTTAAAAAGAGAAAACACTTGCTTTGTATCGCTCCACTGTACCATCTGCATTGTATTTTACTTTGAAAGTTCATTTACAACCTATGGATTTCCTTCCAGGTGGCAGTTCTTTAAGTGTCCATGTTTTAGTGTCTTGCATGGATTTTATCTCCTCCTTTGCAGCCTTTATCCATTTTCTGGCTTCCCCTTCTGAAAGCTGAGATATGTCTTCCCAAGTTGCAGGTTCATTAGACCTGGCAGTGCTTGCCTTGTATGAGAGACATACAGGTGGTTTACCTTTATTCTCTCTCATGGAGCGTCTTGGTTCTGTGTGTGAGCTTGGTTGTGTCTCTTCTTCATTACTGATGGATTCTGCGCTCACTTCAACTGTTTGTTCAGAAGTTACAGATGTTGGCTGATCAGTGTCAGTTTTCTCTTCTGTTCTTACTTCCTCTGTTGTCATTACATTGTCTCTCAGATCTTCAACAAAAGTTATGCTGTTGCTAATGGTAACCTTGTCAGTTTTGGGATTTAGGATTCTGTAACCCTTAACATTGTCACTGTATCCAACAAATACACCTTCAAATGCTCTGTTTTGAAGTTTGGTGCGTTTTTCTTTTGGAATGTAGATGAACGCCTTGCATCCAAAAACTCTTAGATGTTTTACACTCAGCTTCTCATTGTGCCACAGTTCATATGGAGTCTTCTCCATTGTTCTAGAGAAGAGTCTGTTTTGCAAATAAGTGGCTGTCATTGCTGCTTCACCCCAATATTTTTGTGGTAATCCAGAGTCTGTCAGCATGCATCTGATCATTTCAGTCAGAGTTCTGTTCTTTCTTTCAGCTACCCTGTTTTGCTCTGGTGTGTAGGGGTCTGTCTTTTGATGCTCTATTCCATTCTGCTTTAAGTATTCTTGTATTTTATGTCCTGTGAATTCACCTCCATTGTCACTCCAAAGTATGAGAGGTTTTCTCTGAAACTTGTTACTTGCCCTTATTACATAGTTCTGTAATTTGTCAAAAACTTCACTCTTGTGTTGCATTAGGTAAGTGACTGTGTATCTTGAATAGTCATCTATGAAAGTCACTATGTACCTGGTGCCTCCAGGTGTAGGTGGGTTTAGGGGACCACATACAGTAATGACCAAAAGTTTGGACACACCTTGTCATTCCAAGAGTTTTCTGTATTTTCATGACTATAAAAATTGTAGATTCACACTGAAGGCATCAAAACTATGAATTAACACATGTGGAATTATATACTTAACAAAAAAGTGTGAAACAACCGAAAATATGTCTTATATTCTAGGTTCTTCAAAGTAGCCACCTTTTGCTTTGATTACTGCTTTGCACACTCTTGGCATTCTCTTGATGAGCTTCAAGAGGTAGTCACCTGAAATGGTCTTCCAACAGTCTTGAAGGAGTTCCCAGAGATGCTTAGCACTTGTTGGCCCTTTTGCCTTCACTCTGCGGTCCAGCTCACCCCAAACCATCTCGATTGGGTTCAGGTCTGGTGACTGTGGAGGCCAGGTCATCTGGCGTAGCACCCCATCACTCTCCTTCTTGGTCAAATAGCCCTTACACAGTCTGGAGGTGTGTTTGGGGTCATTGTCCTGTTGAAAAATAAATGATGGTCCAACTAAACGCAAACCGGATGGAATAGCATGCCGCTGCAAGATGCTGTGGTATCCATGCTGGTTCAGTATTCCTTCAATTTTGAATAAATCCCCAACAGTGTCACCAGCAAAGCACCCCCACACCATCACACCTCCTCCTCCATGCTTCACGGTGGGAACCAGGCATGTAGAGTACATTTGTTCACCTTTTCTGCGTCGCACAAAGACACGGTGGTTGGATCCAAAGATCTCAAATTTGGACTCATCAGACTAAAGCACAGATTTCCACAGGTCTAATGTCCATTCCTTGTTTTCTTTAGCCCAAACAAGTCTCTTCTGCTTGTTGCCTGTCCTTAGCAGTGGTTTCCTAGCAGCTATTTTACCATGAAGGCCTGCTGCACACAGTCTCCTCTTAACAGTTGTTGTAGAGATGTGTCTGCTGCTAGAACTCTGTGTGGCATTGACCTGGTCTCTAATCTGAGCTGCTGTTAACCTGCGATTTCTGAGGCTGGTGACTCGGATGAACTTATCCTCCGTAGCAGAGGTGACTCTTGGTCTTCCTTTCCTGGGGCGGTCCTCATGTGAGCCAGTTTCTTTGTAGCGCTTGATGGTTTTGGCCACTGCACTTGGGGACACTTTCAAAGTTTTCCCAATTTTTCGGACTGACTGACCTTCATTTCTTAAAGTAATGATGGCCACTCGTTTTTCTTTACTTAGCTGCTTTTTTCTTGCCATAATACAATTTCTAACACTCCATTCAGTAGGACTATCAGCTGTGTATCCACCTGACTTCTGAACAACACAACTGATGATCCCAACACCATTTATAAGGCAAGAAATCCCACTTATTAAACCTGACAGGGCACACCTGTGAAGTGAAAACCATTTCAGGTGACTACCTCTTGAAGCTCATCAAGAGAATGCCAAGAGTGTGCAAAGCAGTAATCAAAGCAAAAGGTGGCTACTTTGAAGAACCTAGAATATAAGACATATTTTCAGTTGTTTCACACTTTTTTGTTAAGTATATAATTCCACATGTGTTAATTCATAGTTTTGATGCCTTCAGTGTGAATCTACAATTTTTACAGTCATGAAAATACAGAAAACTCTTGGAATGAGAAGGTGTGTCCAAACTTTTGGTCTGTACTGTATATATATATATAATATGAGCATACAGTATTAGAAGTCAATAAAGTAAACTTTTCCATTGGTTAAAATTGTTATTGTATTAATTTGATTTGTTGCTAAAAGTTTTATCTATTTTTCTCCTTAGATATTTTATATGTGAAAAAGCAACAGTTGAGTCATTCATCAATCTTTTGTTATAGCCAAATATATGCATGAATTATCTAACAATTACTTTGATAAACAGATTAATATGGTGTGATTAATAGCAATGCATGTTAAAAGTAAAATAAGTTTATAACTTACTTTATGGATGATTTCAGCTTTTCATGTGTAATCCATTGTGTGAGAGCATGCGACTCTGAGCATGTGACTCAGTGTGGTCAGGTGATTGACAAGGAGCATATTGTGACATGGTGACCCTGTTGGGCCCAGTATAAATGTAAATGTCATATGTCATCTGTTTTTTATGTAAACTGCAGTTCTGTGATGTAAAACAAATAGGTCTAAGAAAAATCCAGGATGCATCCAAGAAGGAAAAAAGTATAATACATCTAAAGACGTCTATATTTATTTTTTTTGTCGTATGTGATCCACTATATTGAATGTGCATTAGGAAATAGCAGATATATTTGAGATACAACAAAAGGAAACTTATATGTTAAAGCTACAGAAAACCTAAAGTTTATGCTCGTGAAAAGTCACACATGAGGTTTGAGTGTAAGTGACAGCTGCCAGGGAATGTATGTTGACTGTATAAGCTTCGAGAAGGTGACTGGTAAGGTTCTGGAAGGTCGCTATGTCTCTCCCAGATTCCTCACTTATGTGTAGTAAGTGGGTTTACAACACAGGTAACAAAACCTCAGCTGTGAGAAGTTTTTTTTGTTAACCGCTTCTTGTCCTACTGGGGAGCACAGGTGGGAGCTGGGCCTCATTAAAGGCCTATAAAAGGTTGCTAAGTCCTCAGTCCTGGGCAGTTCCTGGGGGAGAAAGGAGGAGCCGGGTTCTGTCCTAACACTGTGAAAATTGGTGAGAGTCCAGTGTGAACTGCTGCTACTGTTTTTGCCCTGTTTGTTGACCGTGTGGCTGAAGTAAGCCACACGTACAGTTAGGGTATTTTCTGTGTTAGTTAGTAGCTCAGACGAGCAGGTTTTTGTTACTGTTTTGCCTGAAAGTTTAGGCTTATTTTGTTTTGCCGTTTTTGTAAAATAAACGTACAAGGTAAAACCTGTTCACACCTGAATTTTTGTGTCTGTCTCTGACTGTCTGGGTCCGCTGCTGCTGCCACTGAGCCTATCCTCCCACAAAGCATATAAAGTTATTTAGGTGAAGATATTTTAGTTCATGAATATTTTATAGTAAGAGCTTTTGACAAAGATAATACAGATAGCTTTTCAATATATTTGTTTCAAATTGCCAAATGACAAAGGTTTATTGGGGTAATTTGATCATGGAATGATAAATATATTCTTTATAGTGTGTAAAGCTGGATATCATCTATAACAAGTATTGTTTTATTGTATCACTGGTTATATATTCTTACAAAAGTACACATACACTTCCAGAAAATTAACACCTACAAACATTGGGAAAAATAATTGTCTTATATGTGTAATGAGATAAGCTAATCTTCTTCCTGAAAGGAAAATTAATATTAATGTCAAAGAATAAGGTATATCAAGAGATATATTCTTTGTTTATTTCTGATTATAGAATGTGACATATTGTGGGATATTTATGTTTTATAATACTTATTTCATATATTATTTACGGTGTATACATATACAATCATTACACAAGAATATATACATTTAACTTGGAAAAAGGATGTATTTTTAAATTGGATTCTGAGCAGAGTCAACTGTGTGGTGACATTTTACAAGTGTCTCAGTTTATACTATTCTTGGAGCATTGATGGTATCTAAAAGGTTAAAAGGTACATCTTGCTACTGCACAAGCCACCTTATGGCTTCCTCAGCTGAGTTCAACCAAGACCTTATCTCACCATTCCAATATTAGAGGATCTTCAGAGGTCTGGTAGGATGTGGCAGAGAACCTGGCACCGTTTCCGTCTCCTCTGTTCCCTGCTAATTTGATCCCTTGCATGATAGAGATGTGACAAACACCCTACCTCGAGTTATGGCAAAACCTTAGCGGTCTTCAACTTAGAGACCTCTGTCCGAAAGAGACCCCTCTACCCCTAGAAGAGATCCTGCTTCTTCTCCCACATATTAAATCAAACTTTCTTTATCTACAACATCTCCGGCACTGCCTATCAGAATTCTGGAAGAAGACAGTGGTCAGATGTGACCTCACGCCATTTGAAAAAGCATTAGACACCAGGCTGAAGCTCTCCAGGAAAACTTCGTACTTGCTGCGCCACCATATTGACAAGCCAGTAACTTATAAACCTGCATTTCTCACTTCCTGGGAGAATGATCTCAACCTCTCTCTGTCCCCTGCAGACATCACCTTTATTCTCCGTCACTCCCATGGGTTTACCTGCTGCATCCGTGTGCAAGAGAATCACAATAAACTCCTGTCTAGATGGTACAGAACACCTGACTGGCTGTTCCATAAGAAGCTCAACACTGATAATTTGTGCTGGCTCTGCCATGCTGAACCAGGAACTTACTTGCACCTCTGGTGGTCATGTCCGATTGTAGCTGGCTTTTGGGATCATGTACAGAACTGCATTAGGCAGATTTCTTCACCAACCTTTACAGTAACCCCTGCCATGATATTTCTGGCCTTGCCGTCTGCCTACTATCAACCCCACAGAGATCTCCTAATCACACGGCTGCTTAAAGCGGCAAAACTTCTTATTTCCTTACATTGGCTCCAGTCCTCTCCACCTTCTCCTGCTGAATGGGAAGCTAAAGTGCACCAGATAGCCTGTTTTGAAGAATTGATGAGCTGGAGAAACAGGAAGCATCCGAAATATTTGGATACCTGGAACAAGTGTCTGCTGCTCTCCTCAGCCTAGAACCTACAGTGGAAGCTCCCTCTCCATCCCCCTCTCCCACTTTTTCTTCTCCTTCGACTGGCCTCTTTTTTAACTTGCTTTACTAACTTACACCCCATGCTCAACATCTCCCCCTCCCCCTTCCTCCCCTACGTACTTGTCTGTTTGTCTCTTGCTGGCATTTGTCAACTGGTTTGTTTTATAGTCCTTGTCTGTTCTAAGTGAGTTCTGACCATCGCTGTATTATCCATCTTGAGAGTCGATCTATTTATTGCCTTCATGCCAATTAAACTAGCGGGTTATGTATATGCATTGTCGTGTAGCAACGGATTGTACTGTACTATATTGTTTATTCGCTATGTCATTATTTAGTCCCTATGTTTCTATCTTTGCTACATGTAAGGCTCCGCAGGAACACACGCTGTAATTCCTAATTATCTTATGCCATACTCATTGTATTTTTGCTGATGTATGTACTGCTATTCTGTTACTTTATCTAAAATAAAAAATTTCAGTATTAAAAAAAAATTAGTTAAAAGGTCACAGAAGACTGTAAAGAATCAGTTGTTAAAGTTAGCAACTTGGTGGTATTATTCATATATCTTTTAAATAAAGTTGAATATTGTGTCTTAAATAAAGAGCACAATAATATTTAATAAAGTAATGCTTAATATAAAATTAAATCTGTATTAAAAAGAATAGTAAAGTGATTGTACTTTAAAATGTACGATTAAGTTTGATAACACATTCATATTGGAACATATTGATGTTTAGTTTATTTGTTCTAAGTTCTAACCAAAAAATAAATATTGTGATTTTCTATAAAAGGGTAATTAATAATGAAATCACATTATGTTTCAAGATGTTGCAATTTGTCATCATAAGTTAACTAATATATATATATATGTCTTCTATTCTAGGTTCTTCAAAGTAGCCACCTTTTGCTTTGATTACTGCTTTGCACACTCTTGGCATTCTCTTGATGAGCTTCAAGAGGTAGTCACCTGAAATGGTTTTCACTTCACAGGTGTGCCCTGTCAGGTTTAATAAGTGGGATTTCTTGCCTTATAAATGGGGTTGGGACCATCAGTTGTGTTGTTCAGAAGTCAGATGGATACACAGCTGATAGTCCTAATGAATGGAGTGTTAGAATTTGTATTATGGCAAGAAAAAAGCAGCTAAGTAAAGAAAAACGAGTGGCCATCATTACTTTAAGAAATGAAGGTCAGTCAGTCCGAAAAATTGGGAAAACTTTGAAAGTGTCCCCAAGTGCAGTGGCCAAAACCATCAAGCCCTACAAAGAAACTGGCTCACATGAGGACCGCCCCAGGAAAGGAAGACCAAGAGTCACCTCTGCTGTGGAGGATAAGTTCATCCGACTAACCAGCCTCAGAAATCGCAGGTTAACAGCAGCTCAGATTAGAGACCAGGTCAATGCCACACAGAGTTCTAGCAGCAGACACATCTCTACAACTGTTAAGAGGAGACTGTGTGCAGCAGGCCTTCATGATAAAATAGCTGCTAGGAAACCACTGCTAAGGACAGGCAACAAACAGAAGAGACTTGTTTGGCTAAAGAACACAAGGAATGGACATTAGACCTATGGAAATCTGTGCTTTGGTCTGATGAGTCCAAATTTGAGATCTTTGGTTCCAACCACCGTGTGATGCAGAAAAGGTGAACGAATGGACTCTACATGCCTGGTTCCCACCGTGAAGCATGGAGGAGGAGGTGTGATGGTGTGGGGGTGCTTTGCTGGTGACACTGTTGGGGATTTATTAAAAATTGAAGCAATACTGAACCAGCATGGTTACCACAGCATCTTGCAGCGGCATGCTATTCCATCCGGTTTGCGTTTAGTTGGACCATCATTTATTTTTCAACAGGACAATGACCCCAAACACACCTCCAGACTGTGTAAGGGCTATTTGACCAAGAAGGAGAGTGATGGGGTGCTACGCCAGATGACCTGGCCTCCACAGTCACCAGACCTGAACCCAATCGAGATGGTTTGGGGTGAGCTGGACTGCAGAGTGACAGCAAAAGGGCCAACAAGTGCTAAGCATCTCTGGGAACTCCTTCAAGACTGTTGGAAGACCATTTCAGATGACTACCTCTTGAAGCTCATCAAGAGAATGCCAAGAGTGTGCAAAGCAGTAATCAAAGCAAAAGGTGGCTACTTTGAAGAACCTAGAATAGAAGACATATTTTCAGTTGTTTCACACTTTTTTGTTAAGTATATAATTCCACGTGTGTTAATTCATAGTTGAAATATTGTACCTACTACATAGTCACATTCTGTTAATATGATGTGCTGCAGTGCTTACAAAGATGTTCCTAAGGTCTTTAAGAAAGGGGCCCCCACGTTTGAAAACGCAACGTTTTACAGTACCTGCAAAGTGGAGGGATTCTGACTAATCCCATACACACATTGCAGAAAAAAAAATCAGCAGCGGAAAAGCTGCGTTTTCACAGCATAAATTTATATATATAATATATATATATATATATATATATATATATATATATATATATATATATATATATATATATATATATATATATATATATATATATAATATATATATATATATATATATATATATATATATATATATATATATATATATATATATATAATATATAATATATATATATATATATATATATATATATATATATATATAAATTATACCTTCATAAATACTGGTGTTTTCCGTAAAGGTATAATAGGTACAGAAAGTCCACAGAGGAAAACTCTGAGAAATGCTGTCACGTCACCCGCTGACCGCTATACCATGACTAAATACTGTCACGTCAGCCACTTACTACTTGATTCCCCTCTGTCACTGCAGCATAATCCACAAATAGCAGCTTTTACTTATAATGTTCCCCTCGTAGCGCCAAACACTTCACTATGATCAAGTTACTCCATTCCCCATCTTGAGAACACAACTACCCCCTTTTATTTGCAGATGCCCCTAAAACCAGCCAGCAATTAACCTCTTCCTGCTTTGCACTGTAATAGTATGCTGCAGTAAGCAGTTTGTTCCACGGACTATACTTTGCAGAGACTGTAAAATGACCATTTATGCAACGTGGGACCCCGGCCTAAAAACAGCAACAAAATCTGCAACAAAAAAATCCACTTTTCTGTAACGTGAAACACAGTGTTTATGGCGACAGAGACGTGCAGGAACTTCCACATATATTTACAGTAATAGGGGAAGAAAGTGCAGAGAAAAATGCATCAAAAGCTCAATGAAAAACGCTGTGGGAAAAAAAAAAAACAATGTGTTTTTGCTGCTTTTTAGCTGCGTTTTGTTGTGTTGGGGCTAATCCTTAAAGGGGTTGTCCAGAAATTACAGGTTTCTGCAAGGAACCCGGGAAGGTGAAAAATAAAACCCACACTCACCTGTTCTTGGTCCTCCCACCCCTGTCCGGTCCAGCGGCGCCCGGGGCTTGTTCCAGTGGCAGTTCTCGCCACACGTAACCGCTGAGGCCTATCATCCGCCTCAGCAGCCTAAGGAAAGGAACCTGGATGTCACTCACATACGTCACCTGTGATGTCCCGTGTCCTTTCCTTAGGCCGCTGATTGGCCTCAGCAGTTACGTGCGGCAGGACTTCTGCCAAATATACAGATATATACATATTATATACATATTAAATATACATATTTTACACAAAACATACACTTACACTTGGTTGAATTGCTGGGTGAACTGGAAATGGAGCAAGCTCATGTGCAGCTCTGTCTGGTAATAGTGAAAGCATCGCAGCAGACTTCCCCCTGCACACTACGATGTGCTGGATGCCTCACTGCATGGGGGGAGGGGGGAAGCTAGTAACTGTTTCTAAGTGCCGGCAAACTGTAGAAGCAGCGACCAACAGAATCTGCATCTGCCGATGCTTTCATCTACTGCCGATTAAGAGTCCTAATAGTAGGGAAAGTATGGGGCCCCTATGGGTGTTGGGGCCCTGGGCAATTGCCCAGTTTGCCCCCTAACGCCGGCCCTGCCAGACATGAGGCATGTGCAAAGTACAAATAAATGTGATTTGGGGTGGGATGGAATTAGAGAAAAACTGCATTTGCGCCACTTTCTTAGGATGTGCTCACATGGAGGAATTTGCTGCGGATTTGGGGGGCGGATTCCGCCCCCGAATCCAGAGCAGTTTCCTCCGGAATCCGCCTCTCCCATTGTTTTCAATGGGAGGCAGAGATCGCAGTAGGACGCGGGAAAAGAAAGCGTCTGCTCGATCTTGCCGTGGATTCCGCCGCCGTGTTCGCGTTTGAGACACTCCTTCCTGATAAGGCCCATTCATCCAGGCCTAATCAGAAGCTGAGGATGCTGCAACGGAATGCTGATGCACTGCATCGGCATCCCGTCACGGCAGACCACGGCGAAAATTCTGACGGTGGAAAATGAAGATAATTTTCCGTCGTGTGAACGTGACCTTATGGGTATGTTTTTTTGCGGTGTTCAACACTTCAGTCAAATGTGAACCCCGCAGAGTTACGTATATTGGCCGAGTCAGCACAATTACAGTGATACCAAATTTATATAGTTTTGGTTAATAAATGCATAACTTTGAAAAAATATTTTTTTCTTGGAGTTTCAATATTCTGACACCCATAACTTTTGCTTTCATTTATGCGGTTCACTTGAGCATTTTTTGTCAGATTTGGGATATACATTTTATTTATACCATATTGAGGAATAATGTGATGTTTTTATTTAATTTTTGGAGGCTAATAGACCAATAAGTAATCATGTGCATTTTTCTCTTTACCCACAACAGCATCACAGAGGAAAAGAATAAGGAAGGAAAATTAGGAGAGGACACTGCTTGAAGAACCTTTCTTTCAAAGGAAAGATCGAGAAGTTGCTCAATATCCAAATGGTAGTATGGGAAAGGTGGATAGTGAGGACCAAGGTGGTCATATTACATATTTGATCAATACATGCATTGATGCTTTTCTGCTTGGGATGTTTGTGACTCTAGTTGAATTGGCTTTATGGCTGGAATGTCCGAGAGCTATAAGGTAGGGTAATGACAACCAAGCATTACCTATTAGACTACTCTTGAAGGCGGTTTTATCCTATTGGGACCAGAATAAAGGTCAAAGGGGAGCTAAGATTTTCTCCAACCAGCTGTAGCCGATAAGTATTGGATAGGCAAGGTCTGATATCTAGACAATAAATTCCTTTTCTTTAGGGGTCTTAGCACACAAGAAGGAAGGTAATCTCTTAAGATCTATGGAAATTAGATAAACTTTGGATAAGAAGGCTGGGTCAGGTCTAATGACAAACCTATGTTCAGTATTTACTGTATCGGGGGGGTTGGCAGAAAGAGCATTGAGCTCCCCAATATGTCTAGCTGAGGTAGAGCGACAAGAAGAATAAATTTAAGAGAGATGATAAATTTATTGATACAGGATCAGCAGCCAATTGGCGTCCATGAGAACAGAGCAGCAAGTTCTAGCATAGATTTTGGATATAACCGATTTCCTGCTGTTAAGGAGAGAGGTGGAAATTAAGGCCTGAGAAAAGCCTTTGGATATTTTTAACATTCTCCAGTCAATTCCGGGCTGTTAGATATTGATGGACCCAGATCCTGGATGAGAAGAACCAACCCTCGGCAAAGAAGATCTGGAATCATTTGGAGAATCCAAGAGATTGGGATATAGATAGGATCCTAAACCAGGAAGAGCCCATGTCTTCTTGGGCCAAAATGTGGCAATCAGAATGACTTACACCTGTTCCTCCTGATCTTCCTTAGGATTGCAGGAATTAGAAGACGGGAGGAAAGGGAGCATAGAAAAGCTGAACCCCCAGCTTGGGGTTTTTGAAGATAAAGAGAATTGTCTCCTTTACCTGTTGGACCAGATTAGCCAAAAAGTTCTCTCTCGGGTAACCACCAGACTCTGACAATCTCTTGAAAAATATCATGGTTCAGCTCCCTTCTCCTGCTTTAACCTGTGATGACTTTGCCATTTCTTACCCCCTCATGTGGAGGGCTGTCAGGAAGTGAACCCTCGATTTCTGCAAAGGAGAATCTTATCATTGCCTGCATAGGGAGCAAGATCTTGTCTCCCCTCCCCCGTCTGTTCTAAAGCCACAAAGTAAAAGACTTCTCAAATCCAATCCAAAGGGTATTCATAGATGGCATAAAATATAAACTTTAATATATGTGAAAGCTACAAATGCTACAACTTAAACAATAAAGGTTCACCTACCATAAATGAGCCAGTAGGATATGGCTCACATAAAACCTATAAATAAATCACCCAAATTCACAACTATGGAAATTGTCTGAAGACACGGCAGCCAAAATGTAATACCCATGTTTTTAAAAATAATGAGGCCTATAGAAAAATAAGCCTAGCTAAGTTTTCCAGGTTTTTGGAGTAGGCTTGAAATATAAGCCTAATCGAAAATAGTCCTAATGATTCAACCCCTTTGACATCTGCCATGCGATTACAGTGGATGCCGGGTCCTTAAAGATGGCAGCCACTCTGCTTTTAGAGCGACCACCTTGGCTGCCGTACCGGGTCGGGAGACCTGGAGTTGTGTCTGCGTCAGTGTCCTGCCCTGATCGCAGGCATTTGTTCAGAGTGAACCCCCCTCCTTCCTACCAAAGTAGCACAACCTGGAGTTGTACCCCGCCGATCAGGAGGTGGACTCTACCGTGGGCATTGCTCTAAGTGTGACTGCTCGCTTCCCACCCCCAGGTCCCTAGGGCCGGTCCCAACCTCCTATGGCCCCACCCTGCCAGAAGGGTCTCTGCTTGGCTGGCACCGGGGCCCTCAGGGTCATTACAGCGTGATCAAGTCCGCTCTGATCACAGAGCATTGTTGAGTGTGGGAGTCCGTGACCACCCCCAAATCCATTACTGTGAAACACACATACACATTAGGTATCCATGTGTCCGAGCACGCCAGTCTACAAACTTATAAAAATATTTTACCTCTATGTGCCGAACTGCTGTTTTTTTAGCTGTTCACACCTCTGATAAAAGTTGAAATAAAAAGCGATGAAATGTATGATTGTTGTTCATGGAAAAAATTAAGACCTACCGCGAAAATAAGCCTTAGCCCTTTTCGGAGCAAAAAATAATATAAGACCCTGTCTTATTTTCGGAAGGAAACACGGTAACCAGCCCAGGTCCTACATTGTCAGCGTTGTGATTGGTGATAGTCTCCCCCTTATGATGTCTCAGTATGAGATATTAAACCGGCAGGCACCAAGGAGAGAAGATAAAAGCAGAGGGCAATAGAGTGTATCAA
>CAMRHE010001776.1:0-36694 GCA_947044405.1 Leptodactylus fallax | reverse complement strand
GGGGCAGAATCAGCTTACAAAATGAGAATGAGGCGCCCACAGACGTTGCTGACATCTTCAGAGGTCTGCTGTATTTGTCCTGGTATGTGCAGCGTCATGTTGTTTCTTTGCTATTAAAGTGTTTACAAGGTGGATTGGAAGTGACTTGAAAATGGCGCTCAGGTAGGGATGACCCACGAACCCAGGCCACATATTCAGGAAGGTGAATGCAGGCAGATATGGCGGTTTTCTGAATAAAGTAGCATTTGGCTGATGGCTGAGAATGATGTAGACAATAAAACAGAAGTATTGCTCATGTCTCTTCCCAGCCTAGCCCTCCACATTGTTTCAATGGAAAGCTCCCGGTCCCTTCTGCCAGTCTCTGGTTCCAGCACTCCAGCAGTGACATCATTGACCATCGCCATGGCCGCTGCAGCCCCATCTGTCATGTGCTGTAGTCAGTCATGTCATCTCTGCAGCGCCGCTCTCCTACAACAATGATGTTACCAACTCCCACATGTACTGCTGAGGTCAGTGTCTGCCTGCGGCGGCCGGGGATTGTCATTGATGTCATTGCAGAAGATCCATAGATGAAAGGAGAGTACCAGGGCCCTCCATTGGAGCAGTGGTGAAGGCCAGCAACATTTTTCCTTCCTGGAAAAATACCTTTTGGCTGAGCTACACATTGCAGAAAAGCTGTTTTTTTATGTGTTAACCCTTCCCATAATGCTCCCTGTCTGGAGAAGACAGGCTGTGCCAGGGACTGTGGGAGACAGAGCCATATGAGATGGTGGGAATCGCTGTGTTTGTGCAGATACTGGGTAGTCGGCCGGGGGTCTTATAGTGAGGGCACTGAATGTGTGATGTCATGTACAGGATGTTTTACTGTAGAACAGAAGAATAAAGCTGAGGTCAACGAACCCGGAATTCACTATAATGTCAGTATTAGTCTCTGTTTATGAGCTTCTCTGTACATTATTCTATACCATCATTTATAGTACAGATATGGGGAGGGGCTGCTATATAATGTCCAGTATTAGTCTCTGGTCACATGAGTTTCTTTGTACATTATTATGCCCATCATATAACAGATATGATGCTCCTATTCTCAGTGTATAGGACGGTGAAGCGTGTAGTATAATGTATACTGTGCTATACTTGCTCTTACAATGGTGGCCTATATATGATATATATACACGTGTGAGGCCGACTGGTTACATGCAGTATTTATAGATAAATATGTCAAAAAGAAGCCTCAGACGTAATGTGAACAGAGCCTAAGCACTGGTGATATTGTCTCCACTTGTCGCTCTCCTATCCTCTCTTCCTCCATCACCCTGTCAGTTTCTCCATTGTAGTCCGTAGAGCCGGGCAGGAGAAATCTCTGACTACATTATGAGGCGGGGGCCCCTCTAGTGCCAGGACCTCACTGGACATTATCTTCTCACATGTCTGTATGAAGGATCAGAAATCCTGAAGATAACTTGCAGATTGTTATTGGTCCAGGCCTGAATATTCGTGGGGGGCCCTGTGCTTTCATAACATCATGTTGTACTATTAAAGCACTGAGCATGACGTAATAGTATGGTACATAAAATGCAGCTACATAAAATGTATTGTAAGGTTTTCTGTCATATTTTTCAGGACAGCAATGAAGGACAGAACCCTATGAGCAAGCCCCATTAGCCAGCCACTGTGCCTCTTTCTGGGCCAGGGTAGAGCCCCGTAAGCTTGCCGCTGTGCCTCTTTCTGGGCCAGGGTAGAGCCTCGTGAGCCAGCCACTGTGCCTCTTTCTGGGCCAGGGTAGAGCCTCGTGAGCCAGCCACTGTGCCTCTTTCTGGGCCAGGGTAGAGCCCCGTGAGCCAGCCGCTGTGCCTTAAGACATTTTAGGCCATGGTGTAGCCCCAAGAGCCAGCCACTTTGCCCTTGTCTGGGCTAGGGTAGAGATCCATTAGCCAGGAGATGCGCATTATTCTGGGCCAGGGTAGAGCCTCGTGAGCCAGCCGCTGTGCCTCTTTCTGGGCCAGGGTAGAGCCTCGTGAGCCAGCCACTGTGCCTCTTTCTGGGCCAGGGAAGAGCCCCCGTCAGCCAGCCGCTGTGCCTCTTTCTGGGCCAGGGTAGAGCCTCGTCAGCCAGCCGCTGTGCCTCTTTCTGGGCCAGGGTGGAGCTTCGTGAGCCAGCCACTGTGCCTCTTCCTGGGCCAGGGAAGAACTTCATGAGCCAGCCACTGTGCCAATTTCTGGGTCAGGGTAGAGCCTCGTGAGCCAGCCACTGTGCCTCTTTCTGGGCCAGGGTAGAGCCCCGTAAGCCAGCCGCTGTGCCTCTTTCTGGGCCAGGGTAGAGCCTCGTGAGCCAGCCACTGTGCCTCTTTCTGGGCCAGGGTAGAGCCTCGTGAGCCAGCCACTGTGCCAATTTCTGGGTCAGGGTAGAGCCTCGTGAGCCAGCCACTGTGCCTCTTTCTGGGCCAGGGTAGAGCCCCGTGAGCCAGCCACTGTGCTTCAGGACATTTTAGGCCATGGTGTAGCCCCATGAGCCAGCCACTGTGCCTCTTTCTGGGCCAGGGGTAGCCGTGAGCCTAGCCGCTGTGCCTCTTTCTGGGCCAGGGTAGAGCCTCGTGAGCCAGCCGCTGTGCCTCTTTCTGGGCCAGGGTAGAGCTTCGTGAGCCAGCCACTGTGCCTCTTCCTGGGCCAGGGGAGAACTTCATGAGCCAGCCACTGTGCCAATTTCTGGGTCAGGGTAGAGCCTCAGTGCGCCCCACTGTGCCTCTTTCTGGGCCAGGGTAGAGCCCCGTAAGACAGCCGCTGTGCCTCTTTCTGGGCCAGGGTAGAGCCTCGTGAGCCAGCCAGTGTGCCTCTTTCTGGGCGAGGGTAGAGCCTGTGTGCCAGCCACTGTGTCTCTTTCTGGGCCAGGGTAGAGCCCCGTAAGCCAGCCGCTGTGCCTCTTTCTGGGCCAGGGTAGAGCCTCGTGAGCCAGCCACTGTACCTCTTTCTGGGCCAGGGTAGAGCCCCGTGAGCCAGCCGCTGTGCCTCAGGACATTTTAGGCCATGGTGTAGCCCCAAGAGCCAGCCACTTTGCCCCTGTCTGGGCTAGGGTAGAGATCCATAAGCCAGCCGCTAGGCCTCTTTCTGGGCCAGGGTAGAGCCTCGTGAGCCAGCCACTGTGCCTCTTTCTGGGCCAGGGTAGAGCCCCGTAAGCCAGCCGCTGTGCCTCTTTCTGGGCCAGGGTAGAGCCTCGTGAGCCAGCCACTGTGCCTCTTTCTGGGCCAGGGTAGAGCCCCGTGAGCCAGCCGCTGTGCCTCAGGACATTTTAGGCCATGGTGTAGCTCCATGAGCCAGCCACTGTGCCCATGTCTGGGCTAGGGTAAAGCCCCATTAGCCAGCCGATGCACATCTTTCTGGGCCAGGGTAGAGCCTCGTGAGCCAGCCACTGTGCCTCTTCCAGGGCCTCGGTAGAGCCCTGTAAGCCAGCCGCTGTGCCTCTTTCTGGGCCAGGGTAGAGCCTCGTGAGCCAGCCGCTGTGCCTCTTTCTGGGCCAGGGTAGAGCTTCGTGAGCCAGCCACTGTGCCTCTTCCTGGGCCAGGGAAGAACTTCATGAGCCAGCCACTGTGCCAATTTCTGGGTCAGGGTAGAGCCTCGTGAGCCAGCCACTGTGCCTCTTTCTGGGCCAGGGTAGAGCCCCGTAAGACAGCAGCTGTGCCTCTTTCTGGGCCAGGGTAGAGCCTCGTGAGCCAGCCACTGTGCCTCTTTCTGGGCCAGGGTAGAGCCCCGTGAGCCAGCCGCTGTACCTCAGGACATTTTAGGCCATGGTGTAGCCCCAAGAGCCAGCCACTTTGCCCCTGTCTGGGCTAGGGTAGAGATGCATAAGCCAGCCGCTAGGCCTCTTTCTGGGCCAGGGTAGAGCCTCGTGAGCCAGCCACTGTGCCTCTTTCTGGGCCAGGGTAGAGCCCCGTAAGCCAGCCGCTGTGCCTCTTTCTGGGCCAGGGTAGAGCCTCGTGAGCCAGCCACTGTGCCTCTTTCTGGGCCAGGGTAGAGCCCCGTGAGCCAGCCGCTGTGCCTCAGGACATTTTAGGCCATGGTGTAGCTCCATGAGCCAGCCACTGTGCCCATGTCTGGGCTAGGGTAAAGCCCCATTAGCCAGCCGATGCGCATCTTTCTGGGCCAGGGTAGAGCCTCGTGAGCCAGCCACTGTGCCTCTTCCTGGGCCTCGGTAGAGCCCCGTAAGCCAGCCGCTGTGCCTCTTTCTGGGCCAGGGTAGAGCCTCGTGAGCCAGCCACTGTACCTCTTTCTGGGCCAGGATAGAGCCCCGTGAGCCAGCCATTGTGCTTCAGGACATTTTAGGCCATGGTGTAGCCCCATGAGCCAGCCACTGTGCCTCTTTCTGGGCCAGGGTAGAGCTCGTGAGCCAGCCGCTGTGCCTCTTTCTGGGCCAGGGTAGAGCCTCGTGAGCCAGCCACTGTGCCTCTTCCTGGGCCAGGGTAGAACTTCATGAGCCAGCCACTGTGCCTATTTCTGGGTCAGGGTAGAGCCTCATGAGCCAGCCACTGTGCCTCTTTCTGGGCCAGGGTAGAGCCCCGTGAGCCAGCCGCTGTGCCTTAAGACATTTTAGGCCATGGTGTAGCCCCAAGAGCTAGCCACTTTGCCCTTGTCTGGGCTAGGGTAGAGATCCATTAGCCAGGAGATGCGCATTATTCTGGGCCAGGGTAGAGCCTCGTGAGCCAGCCACTGTGCCTCTTTCTGGGCCAGGGTAGAGCTCCGTAAGCCAGCCGCTGTGCCTCTTTCTGTGCTAGGATAGAGCCTCGTAATCCAGCCGCTGTGCCTCTATCTGTGCCAGGGCAGAGCACCATTAGCCAGCTGCTAGGCTTCTTTCTGGGCCAGGGTAGAGTCCCGTAAGCCATCCGCTGTGACTCTCTCTGGGCCAGGGTAGAGCCTCGTGAGCCAGCCACTGTGCCTCTTTCTGGGCCAGGGTAGAGCCGCGTGAGCCAGCCGCTGTGCCTCAGGACATTTTAGGCCATGGTGTAGCTCCATGAGTCAGCCACTGTGCCCATGTCTGGGCTATGGTAAAGCCCCATTAGCCAGCCGATGCGCATCTTTCTGGGCCAGGGTAGAGCCTCGTGAGCCAGCCACTGTGCCTCTTCCTGGGCCAGGGTAGAGCCTCGTGAGCCAGCCGCTGTGCCTCTTTCTGGGCCAGGGTAGAGCCTCGTGAGCCAGCCACTGTGCCTCTTTCTGGGCCAGGGAAGATCCCCGTCAGCCAGCCGCTGTGCCTCTTTCTGGGCCAGGGTAGAGCCTCGTGAGCCAGCCGCTGTGCCTCTTTCTGGGCCAGGGGTAGAGCTTCGTGAGCCAGCCACTGTGCCTCTTCCTGGGCCAGGGTAGAGCCTCGTGAGCCAGCCACTGTGACTCTTTCTGGGCCAGGGTAGAGCCCCGTAAGCCAGCCGCTGTGCCTCTTTCTGGGCCAGGGTAGAGCCTCGTGAGCCAGCCACTGTGCCTCTTTCTGGGCCAGGGTAGAGCCTCGTGAGCCAGCCACTGTGCCTCTTCCTGGGCCAGGGTAGAACTTCATGAGCCAGCCACTGTGCCAATTTTTGGGTCAGGGTAGAGCCCCTTTGGCCCGGGAGAGCCCCGTGAGCCAGCCACTGTGCCTCTTTCTGGGCCAGGGTAGAGTCCCGTAAGCCAGCCGCTGTGCCTCTTTCTGGGCCAGGGTAGAGCCCCGTTAGCCAGCCGCTGTGCCTCAGGACATTTTAGGCCATGGTGAAGCCCCAAGAGCCAGCCACTTTGCCCCTGTCTGGGCTAGGGTAGAGATCCATAAGCCAGCCGCTAGGCCTCTTTCTCGGCCAGGGTAGAGCCTCGTGAGCCAGCCACTGTGCCTCTTTCTGGGCCAGGGTAGAGCCCCGTAAGCCAGCCGCTGTGCCTCTTTCTGGGCCAGGGTAGAGCCTCGTGAGCCAGCCACTGTGCCTCTTTCTGGGCCAGGGTAGAGCCCCGTGAGCCAGCCGCTGTGCCTCAGGACATTTTAGGCCATGGTGTAGCTCCATGAGCCAGCCACTGTGCCCATGTCTGGGCTAGGGTAAAGCCCCATTAGCCAGCCGATGCGCATCTTTCTGGGTCAGGGTAGAGCCTCGTGAGCCAGCCAGTGTGCCTCTTCCTGGGCCTCGGTAGAGCCCCGTAAGCCAGCCGCTGTGACTCTTTCTGGGCCAGGGTAGAGCCTCGTGAGCCAGCCGCTGTGCCTCAGGACATTTTAGGCCATGGTGTAGCCCCATGAGCCAGCCACTGTGCCTCTTTCTGGGCCAGGGTAGAGCCCCAGAAGCCAGCCGCTGTGCCTCTTTCTGGGCCAGGGTAGAGCCTCGTGAGCCAGCCGCTGTGCCTCTTTCTGGGCAGGGTAGAGCCTCGTGAGCCAGCCACTGTGCCTCTTCCTGGGCCAGGGTAGAACTTCATGAGCCAGCCACTGTGCCAATTTCTGGGTCAGGGTAGAGCCTCATGAGCCAGCCACTGTGCCTCTTTCTGGGCCAGGGTAGAGCCCCGTAAGCCAGCCGCTGTGCCTCTTTCTGGGCCAGGGTAGAGCCACGTGAGCCAGCCACTGTGCCTCTTTCTGGGCCAGGGTAGAGCCCCGTGAGCCAGCCGCTGTGCCTTAAGACATTTTAGGCCATGGTGTAGCCCCAAGAGCTAGCCACTTTGCCCTTGTCTGGGCTAGGGTAGAGATCCATTAGCCAGGAGATGCGCATTATTCTGGGCCAGGGTAGAGCCTCGTGAGCCAGCCACTGTGCCTCTTTCTGGGCCAGGGTAGAGCTCCGTAAGCCAGCCGCTGTGCCTCTTTCTGTGCTAGGATAGAGCCTCGTAATCCAGCCGCTGTGCCTCTATCTGTGCCAGGGCAGAGCACCATTAGCCAGCTGCTAGGCCTCTTTCTGGGCCAGGGTAGAGCCCCGTAAGCCAGCCGCTGTGCCTCTTTCTGGGCCAGGGTAGAGCCTCGTGAGCCAGCCACTGTGCCTCTTTCTGGGCCAGGGTAGAGCCCCGTGAGCCAGCCGCTGTGCCTCAGGACATTTTAGGCCATGGTGTAGCTCCATGAGCCAGCCACTGTGCCCATGTCTGGGCTAGGGTAAAGCCCCATTAGCCAGCCGATGCGCATCTTTCTGGGTCAGGGTAGAGCCTCGTGAGCCAGCCACTGTGCCTCTTCCTGGGCCTCGGTAGAGCCCCGTAAGCCAGCCGCTGTGACTCTTTCTGGGCCAGGGTAGAGCCTCGTGAGCCAGCCACTGTACCTCTTTCTGGGCCAGGATAGAGCCCCGTGAGCCAGCCATTGTGCTTCAGGACATTTTAGGCCATGGTGTAGCCCCATGAGCCAGCCACTGTGCCTCTTTCTGGGCCAGGGTAGAGCCCCATAAGCCAGCCGCTGTGCCTCTTTCTGGGCCAGGGTAGAGCCTCGTGAGCCAGCCGCTGTGCCTCTTTCTGGGCCAGGGTAGAGCCTCGTGAGCCAGCCACTGTGCCTCTTCCTGGGCCAGGGTAGAACTTCATGAGCCAGCCACTGTGCCAATTTCTGGGTCAGGGTAGAGCCTCATGAGCCAGTCACTGTGCCTCTTTCTGGGCCAGGGTAGAGCCCCGTAAGCCAGCCGCTGTGCCTCTTTCTGGGCCAGGGTAGAGCCACGTGAGCCAGCCACTGTGCCTCTTTCTGGGCCAGGGTAGAGCCCCGTGAGCCAGCCGCTGTGCCTTAAGACATTTTAGGCCATGGTGTAGCCCCAAGAGCTAGCCACTTTGCCCTTGTCTGGGCTAGGGTAGAGATCCATTAGCCAGGAGATGCGCATTATTCTGGGCCAGGGTAGAGCCTCGTGAGCCAGCCACTGTGCCTCTTTCTGGGCCAGGGTAGAGCTCCGTAAGCCAGCCGCTGTGCCTCTTTCTGTGCTAGGATAGAGCCTCGTAATCCAGCCGCTGTGCCTCTATCTGTGCCAGGGCAGAGCACCATTAGCCAGCTGCTAGGCTTCTTTCTGGGCCAGGGTAGAGTCCCGTAAGCCATCCGCTGTGACTCTCTCTGGGCCAGGGTAGAGCCTCGAGAGCCAGCCACTGTGCCTCTTTCTGGGCCAGGGTAGAGCCCCGTGAGCCAGCCGCTGTGCCTCAGGACATTTTAGGCCATGGTGTAGCTCCATGAGTGAGCCACTGTGCCCATGTCTGGGCTATGGTAAAGCCCCATTAGCCAGCCGATGCGCATCTTTCTGGGCCAGGGTAGAGCCTCGTGAGCCAGCCACTGTGCCTCTTCCTGGGCCAGGGTAGAGCCTCGTGAGCCAGCCGCTGTGCCTCTTTCTGGGCCAGGGTAGAGCCTCGTGAGCCAGCCACTGTGCCTCTTTCTGGGCCAGGGAAGATCCCCGTCAGCCAGCCGCTGTGCCTCTTTCTTGGCCAGGGTAGAGCCTCGTGAGCCAGCCGCTGTGCCTCTTTCTGGGCCAGGGTAGAGCTTCGTGAGCCAGCCACTGTGCCTCTTCCTGGGCCAGGGAAGAACTTCATGAGCCAGCCACTGTGCCAATTTCTGGGTCAGGGTAGAGCCTCGTGAGCCAGCCACTGTGCCTCCTTCTGGGCCAGGGTAGAGCCCCGTAAGCCAGCCGCTGTGCCTCTTTCTGGGCCAGGGTAGAGCCTCGTGAGCCAGCCACTGTGCCTCTTTCTGGGCCAGGGTAGAGCCTCGTGAGCCAGCCACTGTGCCTCTTCCTGGGCCAGGGTAGAACTTCATGAGCCAGCCACTGTGCCAATTTCTGGGTCAGGGTAGAGCCTCGTGAGCCAGCCACTGTGCCTCTTTCTGGGCCAGGGTAGAGCCCCGTAAGCCAGCCACTGTGCCTCTTTCTGGGCCAGGGTAGAGTCCCGTAAGCCAGCCGCTGTGCCTCTTTCTGGGCCAAGGTAGAGCCTCGTGAGCCAGCCACTGTGCCTCTTTCTGGGCCAGGGTAGAGCGCCGTTAGCCAGCCGCTGTGCCTCAGGACATTTTAGGCCATGGTGAAGCCCCAAGAGCCAGCCACTTTGCCCCTGTCTGGGCTAGGGTAGAGATCCATAAGCCAGCCGCTAGGCCTCTTTCTGGGCCAGGGTAGAGCCTCGTGAGCCAGCCACTGTGCCTCTTTCTGGGCCAGGGTAGAGCCCCGTAAGCCAGCCGCTGTGCCTCTTTCTGGGCCAGGGTAGAGCCTCGTGAGCCAGCCACTGTGCCTCTTTCTGGGCCAGGGTAGAGCCCCGTGAGTCAGCCGCTGTGCCTCAGGACATTTTAGGCCATGGTGTAGCTACATGAGCCAGCCACTGTGCACATGTCTGGGCTAGGGTAAAGCCCCATTAGCCAGCCGATGCGCATCTTTCTGGGCCAGGGTAGAGCCTCGTGAGCCAGCCACTGTGCCTCTTCCTGGGCCTCGGTAGAGCCCCGTAAACCAGCCGCTGTGCCTCTTTCTGGGCCAGGGTAGAGCCTCGTGAGCCAGCCACTGTACCTCTTTCTGGGCCAGGGTAGAGCCCCGTGAGCCAGCCACTGTGCTTCAGGACATTTTAGGCCATGGTGTAGCCCCATGAGCCAGCCACTGTGCTTCTTTCTGGGCCAGGGTAGAGCCCCGTAAGCCAGCCGCTGTGCCTCTTTCTGGGCCAGGGTACAGCCTCGTGAGCCAGCCTCTGTGCCTCTTTCTAGGCCAGGATAGAGCCTCGTGAGCCAGCCACTGTGCCTCTTCCTGGGCCAGGGTAGAACTTCATGAGCCAGTCACTGTGCCAATTTCTGGGTCAGGGTAGAGCCTCGTGAGCCAGCCACTGTGCCTCTTTCTGGGCCAGGGTAGAGCCCCGTAAGCTTGCCGCTGTGCCTCTTTCTGGGCCAGGGTAGAGCCTCGTGAGCCAGCCACTGTGCCTCTTTCTGGGCCAGGGTAGAGCCTCGTGAGCCAGCCACTGTGCCTCTTTCTGGGCCAGGGTAGAGCCCCGTGAGCCAGCCGCTGTGCCTTAAGACATTTTAGGCCATGGTGTAGCCCCAAGAGCCAGCCACTTTGCCCTTGTCTGGGCTAGGGTAGAGATCCATTAGCCAGGAGATGCGCATTATTCTGGGCCAGGGTAGAGCCTCGTGAGCCAGCCGCTGTGCCTCTTTCTGGGCCAGGGTAGAGCCTCGTGAGCCAGCCACTGTGCCTCTTTCTGGGCCAGGGAAGAGCCCCGTCAGCCAGCCGCTGTGCCTCTTTCTGGGCCAGGGTAGAGCCTCGTCAGCCAGCCGCTGTGCCTCTTTCTGGGCCAGGGTAGAGCTTCGTGAGCCAGCCACTGTGCCTCTTCCTGGGCCAGGGAAGAACTTCATGAGCCAGCCACTGTGCCAATTTCTGGGTCAGGGTAGAGCCTCGTGAGCCAGCCACTGTGCCTCTTTCTGGGCCAGGGTAGAGCCCCGTAAGCCAGCCGCTGTGCCTCTTTCTGGGCCAGGGTAGAGCCTCGTGAGCCAGCCACTGTGCCTCTTTCTGGGCCAGGGTAGAGCCTCGTGAGCCAGCCACTGTGCCAATTTCTGGGTCAGGGTAGAGCCTCGTGAGCCAGCCACTGTGCCTCTTTCTGGGCCAGGGTAGAGCCCCGTGAGCCAGCCACTGTGCTTCAGGACATTTTAGGCCATGGTGTAGCCCCATGAGCCAGCCACTGTGCCTCTTTCTGGGCCAGGGTAGAGCCCCGTAAGCCAGCCGCTGTGCCTCTTTCTGGGCCAGGGTAGAGCCTCGTGAGCCAGCCGCTGTGCCTCTTTCTGGGCCAGGGTAGAGCCTCGTGAGCCAGCCACTGTGCCTCTTCCTGGGCCAGGGTAGAACTTCATGAGCCAGAAACTGTGCCAATTTCTGGGCCAGGGTAGAGCCTCGTGAGCCAGCCACTGTGCCTCTTTCTGGGCCAGGGTAGAGCCCCGTGAGCCAGCCGCTGTGCCTTAAGACATTTTAGGCCATGGTTTAGCCCCAAGAGCCAGCCACTTTGCCCTTGTCTGGGCTAGGGTAGAGATCCATTAGCCAGGAGATGCGCATTATTCTGGGCTAGGGTAGAGCCTCGTGAGCCAGCCACTGTGCCTCTTTCTAGGCCAGGGTAGAGCTCCGTAAGCCAGCCGCTGTGCCTATTTCTGTGCTAGGATAGAGCCTCGTAATCCAGCCGCTGTGCCTCTATCTGTGCCAGGGCAGAGCACGATTAGCCAGCTGCTAGGCTTCTTTCTGGGCCAGGGTAGAGTCCCGTAAGCCATCCGCTGTGACTCTCTCTGGGCCAGGGTAGAGCCTCGTGAGCTAGCCACTGTGCCTCTTTCTGGGCCAGGGTAGAGCTCCATAAGCCAGCCGCTGTGCCTCTTTCTGGGCCAGGGTAGAACCTCGTGAGCCAGCCACTGTGCCTCTTCGTGGGCCAGGGTACAGCCGCGTAAGCTAGCCGCTGTGCCTTTTTCTTTGCCAGGTCAGATCCCTATAAGCCAACCGGTAGACCTCTTTCTGGGCTAGGGTAGTGCCTCGTGAGCCAGCCACTATGCCTCTTTCTGTGCTAGGATAGAGCCTCGCAAGCTAGCCACTTTGCCTCTTCTTGGGTCAGGGTTGAGCCCCGTAATCCAGCTGCTGTGCCTCTATCTGTGCCAGGGCAGAGCAGCATAAGCCAGCCGCTAGGCCTCTTTCTGGGCCAGGGTAGAGCCTCGTGAGCCAGCCACTGTGCCTCTTTCTGGGCCAGGGTAGAGCCCCGTAAGCCAGCCGCTGTGCCTCTTTCTGGGCCAGGGTAGAACCTCATGAGTCAGAAACTGTGCCTCTTTCTGGGCCAGAGTAGAACCTCATGAGACAGCCACTGTGCATCTTTCTGGGCCAGGGTAGGGCCTCGTGAGCCAGCCACTGTGCCTCTTTCTGGGCCAGGGTAGAGGCCCGTAAGCCAGCCGCTGTGCCTCTTTCTGGGCCAAGGTAGAGCCTCGTGAGCCAGCCACTGTGCCTCTTTCTGGGCCAGGGTAGAGCGCCGTTAGCCAGCCGCTGTGCCTCAGGACATTTTAGGCCATGGTGAAGCCCCAAGAGCCAGCCACTTTGCCCCTGTCTGGGCTAGGGTAGAGATCCATAAGCCAGCCGCTAGGCCTCTTTCTGGGCCAGGGTAGAGCCTCGTGAGCCAGCCACTGTGCCTCTTTCTGGGCCAGGGTAGAGCCCCGTAAGCCAGCCGCTGTGCCTCTTTCTGGGCCAGGGTAGAGCCTCGTGAGCCAGCCACTGTGCCTCTTTCTGGGCCAGGGTAGAGCCCCGTGAGTCAGCCGCTGTGCCTCAGGACATTTTAGGCCATGGTGTAGCTACATGAGCCAGCCACTGTGCCCATGTCTGGGCGAGGGTAAAGCCCCATTAGCCAGCCGATGCGCATCTTTCTGGGCCAGGGTAGAGCCTCGTGAGCCAGCCACTGTGCCTCTTCCTGGGCCTCGGTAGAGCCCCGTAAACCAGCCGCTGTGCCTCTTTCTGGGCCAGGGTAGAGCCTCGTGAGCCAGCCACTGTACCTCTTTCTGGGCCAGGGTAGAGCCCCGTGAGCCAGCCACTGTGCTTCAGGACATTTTAGGCCATGGTGTAGCCCCATGAGCCAGCCACTGTGCTTCTTTCTGGGCCAGGGTAGAGCCCCGTAAGCCAGCCGCTGTGCCTCTTTCTGGGCCAGGGTAGAGCCTCGTGAGCCAGCCACTGTGCCTCTTTCTTGGCCAGGGTAGAGCCTCGTGAGCCAGCTACTGTGCCTCTTCCTGGGCCAGGGTAGAACTTCATGAGCCAGCCACTGTGCCAATTTCTGGGTCAGGGTAGAGCCTCATGAGCCAGCCACTGTGCCTCTTTCTGGGCCAGGGTAGAGCCCCGTAAGCCAGCCGCTGTGCCTCTTTCTGGGCCAGGGTAGAGCCTCGTGAGCCAGCCACTGTGCCTCTTTCTGGGCCAGGGTAGAGCCTCGTGAGCCAGCCACTGTGCCTCTTTCTGGGCCAGGGTAGAGCCCCGTGAGCCAGCCGCTGTGCCTTAAGACATTTTAGGCCATGGTGTAGCCCCAAGAGCCAGCCTCTTTGCCCTTGTCTGGGCTAGGGTAGAGATCCATTAACCAGGAGATGCGCATTATTCTGGGCCAGCGTAGAGCTCCGTAAGCCAGCCGCTGTGACTCTTTCTGTGCTAGGATAGAGCCTCGTAATCCAGCCGCTGTGCCTCTATCTGTGCCAGGGCAGAGCACCATTAGCCAGCTCCTAGGCTTCTTTCTGGGCCAGGGTAGAGTCCCGTAAGCCATCCGCTGTGACTCTCTCTGGGTCAGGGTAGAGCCTCGTGAGCCAGCCACTGTGCCTCTTTCTGGGCCAGGGTAGAGCCCCGTGAGCCAGCCGCTGTGCCTCTTTCTGGGCCAGGGTAGAGCCTCGTGAGCCAGCCACTGTGCCTCTTTCTGGGCCAGGGAACAGCCCCGTGAGCCAGCCGCTGTGCCTCAGGACATTTTAGGCCATGGTGTAGCTCCATGAGCCAGCCACTGTGCCCATGTCTGGGCTAGGTTAAAGCCCCATTACCCAGCCGATGCGCATCTTTCTGGGCCAGGGTAGAGCCTCGTGAGCCAGCCACTGTGCCCCTTCCTGGGCCTCGGTAGAGCCCTGTAAGCCAGCCGCTGTGCCTCTTTCTGGGCCAGGGTAGAGCCTCGTGAGCCAGCCACTGTGCCTCTTTCTGGGCCAGGGTAGAGCCCCGTGAGACAGCCACTGTGCTTCAGGACATTTTAGGCCATGGTGTAGCCCCATGAGCCAGCCACTGTACATCTTTCTTGGCCAGGGTAGAGCCCCGTAAGCCAGCCACTGTGCCTCTTTCTGGGCCAGGGTAGAGCCCCGTGACCCAGCCGCTGTGCCTTAAGACATTTTAGGCCATGGTGTAGCCCCAAGAGCCAGCCACTTTGCCCTTGTCTGGGCTAGGGTAGAGATCCATTAGCCAGGAGATGCGCATTATTCTGGGCCAGGGTAGAGCCTCGTGAGCCAGCCACTGTGCCTCTTTCTGGGCCAGGGTAGAGCTCCGTAAGCCAGCCGCTGTGCCTCTTTCTGTGCTAGGATAGAGCCTCGTAATCCAGCCGCTGTGCCTCTATCTGTGCCAGGGCAGAGCACGATTAGCCAGCTGCTAGGCTTCTTTCTGGGCCAGGGTACAGTCCCGTAAGCCATCCGCTGTGACTCTCTCTGGGCCAGGGTAGAGCCTCGTAAGCTAGCCACTGTGCCTCTTTCTGGGCCAGGGTAGAGCCCCGTAAGCCAGCCGCTGTGCCTTTTTCTGGGCCAGGGTAGAGCCTCGTGAGCCAGCCACTGTGCCTCTTCGTGGGCCAGGGTACAGCCGCGTAAGCTAGCCGCTGTGCCTTTTTCTTTGCCAGGTCAGATCCCCATAAGCCAACCGCTAGACCTCTTTCTGGGTTAGGGTAGAGCCTCGTGAGCCAGCCACTGTGCCTCTTTCTGTGCTAGGATAGAGCCTCGCAAGCTAGCCACTTTGCCTCTTCTTGGGTCAGGGTAGAGCCCCGTAATCCAGCTCCTGTGCCTCTATCTGTGCCAGGGAAGAGCAGCATAAGCCAGCCGCTAGGCCTCTTTCCTGGGCCAGGGTAGAGCCTCGTGAGCCAGCCACTGTGCCTCTTTCTGGGCCAGGGTAGAGCCCCGTAAGCCAGCCGCTGTGCCTCTTTCTGGGCCAGGGTAGAACCTCATGAGTCAGCCACTGTGCCTCTTTCTGGGCCAGAGTAGAACCTCATGAGTCAGCCACTGTGCCTCTTTCTGGGCCAGGGTAGAGCCACGTGAGCCAGCCGCTGTGCCTCAGGACATTTTAGGCCATGGTGTAGCCCCAAGAGACAGCCACTTTGCCCCTGTCTGGGCTAGGGTAGAGATTAATAAGCCAGCTGCTAGGCCTCTTTCTGGGCCAGGGTAGAGCCCCGTAAGCCAGCCGCTGTGCCTCTTTCTGGGCCAGGGTAGAGCCTCGTGAGCCAGCCACTGTGCCTCTTTCTGGGCCAGGGTAGAGCCTCGTGAGCCAGCCACTGTGCCTCTTTCTGGGCCAAGGTAGAGCCCCGTAAGCCAGCCGCTGTGCCACTTTCTGGGCCAGGGTAGAGCCTCGTGAGCCAGCCACTGTGCCTCTTTCTGGGCCAGGGTAGAGCCCCGTGAGCCAGCCGCTGTGCCTCAGGACATTTTAGGCCATGGTGTAGCCCCAAGAGCCAGCCACTTTGCCCCTGTCTGGGCTAGGGTAAAGCCCCATTAGCCAGCCGATGCGCATCTTTCTGGGCCAGGGTAGAGCCTCGTGAGCCAGCCACTGTGCCTCTTCCTGGGCCTCGGTAGAACCCCGTAAGCCAGCCGCTGTGCCTCTTTCTGGGCCAGGGTAGAGCCTCGTGAGCCAGCCACTGTACCTCTTTCTGGGCCAGGGTAGAGCCCCGTGAGCCAGCCACTGTGCTTCAGGACATTTTAGGCCATGGTGTAGCCCCATGAGCCAGCCACTGTGCCTCTTTCTGGGCCAGGGTAGAGCCCCGTAAGCCAGCCGCTGTGCCTCTTTCTGGGCCAGGGTAGAGTCTCGTGAGACAGCCTCTGTGCCTCTTTCTGGGCCAGGGTAGAGCCTCGTGAGCCAGCCACTGTGCCTCTTTCTGGGCCGGGGTAGAGCCCCGTGAGCCAGCCGCTGTGCCTTAAGACATTTTAGGCCATGGTGTAGCCCCAAGAGCCAGCCACTTTGCCCTTGTCTGGGCTAGGGTAGAGATCCATTAGCCAGGAGATGCGCATTATTCTGTGCCAGGGTAGAGACTCGTGAGCCAGCCACTGTGCCTCTTTCTGGACCAGGGTAGAGCTCCGTAAGCCAGCCGCTGTGCCTCTTTCTGTGCTAGGATAGAGCCTCGTAATCCAGCCGCTGTGCCTCCATCTGTGCCAGGGCAGAGCACCATTATCCAGCTGCTAGGCTTCTTTCTGGGCCAGGGTAGACTCCCGTAAGCCATCCGCTGTGACTCTCTCTGGGCCAGGGTAGAGCCTCGTGAGCCAGCCACTGTGCCTCTTTCTGGGCCAGCGTAGAGCCCCGTAAGCCAGCCGCTGTGCCTCTTTCTGGGCCAGGGTAGAGCCTCGTGAGCCAGCCACTGTGCCTCTTTCTGGGACAGGGTAGAGCCCCGTGAGCCAGCCGCTGTGCCTCAGGACATTTTAGGCCATGGTGTAGCTCCATGAGCCAGCCACTGTGCCCATGTCTGGGCTAGGGTAAAGCCCCATTAGCCAGCCGATGCGCATCTTTCTGGGCCAGGGTAGAGCCTCGTGAGCCAGCCACTGTGCCTCTTCCTGGGCCTCGGTAGAACCCCGTAAGACAGCCGCTGTGCCTCTTTCTGGGCCAGGGTAGAGCCTCGTGAGCCAGCCACTGAACCTCTTTCTGGGCCAGGGTAGAGCCCCGTGAGCCAGCCACTGTGCTTCAGGACATTTTAGGCCATGGTGTAGCTCCATGAGCCAGCCACTGTGCCTCTTTCTGGGCCAGGGTAGAGCCCCGTAAGCCAGCCGCTGTGCCTCTTTCTGGGCCAGGGTAGAGTCTCGTGAGCCAGCCGCTGTGCCATTTTTTGGGCCAGGGTAGAGCCTAGTGAGCCAGCCACTGTGCCTCTTCCTGGGCCAGGGTAGAACTTCATGAGCCAGCCACTGTGCCAATTTCTGGGTCAGGGTAGAGTCTCGTGAGCAAGCCACTGTGCCTCTTTCTGGGCCAGAGTAGAGCGCCGTAAGCCAGCCGCTGTGCCTCTTTCTGGGCCAGGGTAGAGCCTCGTGAGCCAGCCACTGTGCCTCTTTCTGGGCCGGGGTAGAGCCCCTTGAGCCAGCCGCTGTGCCTTAAGACATTTTAGGCCATGGTGTAGCCCCAAGAGCCAGCCACTTTGCCCTTGTCTGGGCTAGGGTAGAGATCCATTAGCCAGGAGATGCGCATTATTCTGTGCCAGGGTAGAGCCTCGTGAGCCAGCCACTGTGCCTCTTTCTGGGCCAGGGTAGAGCTCCGTAAGCCAGCCGCTGTGCCTCTTTCTGTGCTAGGATAGAGCCTCGTAATCCAGCCGCTGTGCCTCTATCTGTGCCAGGGCAGAGCACCATTAGCCAGCTGCTAGGCTTCTTTCTGGGCCAGGGTAGAGTCCCGTAAGCCATCCGCTGTGACTCTCTCTGGGCCAGGGTAGAGCCTCGTGAGCCAGCCACTGTGCCTCTTTCTGGGCCAGGGTAGAGCCCCGTAAGCCAGCCGCTGTGCCTCTTTCTGGGCCAGGGTAGAGCCTCGTGAGCTAGCCACTGTGCCTCTTTCTGGGCCAGGGTAGAGCCCCGTGAGCCAGCCGCTGTGCCTCAGGACATTTTAGGCCATGGTGTAGCTCCATGAGTCAGCCACTGTGCCCATGTCTGGGCTAGGGTAAAGCCCCATTAGCCAGCCGATGCGCATCTTTCTGGGCCAGGGTAGAGCCTCGTGAGCCAGCCACGGTGCCTCTTCCTGGGCCTCGGTAGAGCCCTGTAAGCCAGCCGCTGTGCCTCTTTCTGGGCCAGGGTAGAGCCTCGTGAGCCAGCCACTGTGCCTCTTTCTGGCCCAGGGTAGAGCCCCGTCAGCCAGCCGCTGTGCCTCTTTCTGGGCCAGGGTAGAGCCTCGTGAGCCAGCCGCTGTGCCTCTTTCTGGGCCAGGGTAGAGCTTCGTGAGCCAGCCACTGTGCCTCTTCCTGGGCCAGGGAAGAACTTCATGAGCCAGCCACTGTGCCAATTTCTGGGTCAGGGTAGAGCCTCGTGAGCAAGCCACTGTGCCTCTTTCTGGGCCAGTTTAGAGCCCCGTAAGCCAGCCGCTGTGCCTCTTTCTGGGCCAGGGTAGAGCCTCGTGAGCCAGCCACTGTGCCTCTTTCTGGGACAGGGTAGAGCCCCGTGAGCCAGCCGCTGTGCCTCAGGACATTTTAGGCCATGGTGTAGCTCCATGAGCCAGCCACTGTGCCCATGTCTGGGCTAGGGTAAAGCCCCATTAGCCAGCCGATGCGCATCTTTCTGGGCCTGGGTAGAGCCTCGTGAGCCAGCCACTGTGCCTCTTCCAGGGCCTCGGTAGAGCCCTGTAAGCCAGCCGCTGTGCCTCAGGACATTTTAGGCCATGGTGTAGCCCCAAGAGCCAGCCACTTTGCCCCTGTCTGGGCTAGGGTAGAGATCCATAAGCCAGCCGCTAGGCCTCTTTCCTGGGCCAGGGTAGAGCCTTGTGAGCCAGCCACTGTGCCTCTTTCTGGGCCAGGGTAGAGCCCCGTAAGCCAGCCGCTGTGCCTCTTTCTGGGCCAGGGTAGAGCCTCGTGAGCCAGCCACTGTGCCTCTTTCTGGGCCAGGGTAGAGCCCCGTGAGCCAGCCGCTGTACCTCAGGACATTTTAGGCCATGGTGTAGCTCCATGAGCCAGCCACTGTGCCCATGTCTGGGCTAGGGTAAAGCCCCATTAGCCAGTCGATGCGCATCTTTCTGGGCCAGGGTAGAGCCTCGTGAGCCAGCCACTGTGCCTCTTCCTGGGCCTCGGTAGAACCCCGTAAGACAGCCGCTGTGCCTCTTTCTGGGCCAGGGTAGAGCCTCGTGAGCCAGCCACTGAACCTCTTTCTGGGCCAGGGTAGAGCCCCGTGAGCCAGCCACTGTGCTTCAGGACATTTTAGGCCATGGTGTAGCTCCATGAGCCAGCCACTGTGCCTCTTTCTGGGCCAGGGTAGAGCCCCGTAAGCCAGCCGCTGTGCCTCTTTCTGGGCCAGGGTAGAGTCTCGTGAGCCAGCCGCTGTGCCTCTTTCTGGGCCAGGGTAGAGCCTAGTGAGCCAGCCACTGTGCCTCTTCCTGGGCCAGGGTAGAACTTCATGAGCCAGCCACTGTGCCAATTTCTGGGTCAGGGTAGAGTCTTGTGAGCAAGCCACTGTGCCTCTTTCTGGGCCAGAGTAGAGCGCCGTAAGCCAGCCGCTGTGCCTCTTTCTGGGCCAGGGTAGAGCCTCGTGAGCCAGCCACTGTGCCTCTTTCTGGGCCAGGGTAGAGCCCCGTGAGCCAGCCGCTGTGCCTTAAGACATTTTAGGCCATGGTGTAGCCCCAAGAGCCAGCCACTTTGCCCTTGTCTGGGCTAGGGTAGAGATCCATTAGCCAGGAGATGCGCATTATTCTGTGCCAGGGTAGAGCCTCGTGAGCCAGCCACTGTGCCTCTTTCTGGGCCAGGGTAGAGCTCCGTAAGCCAGCCGCTGTGCCTCTTTCTGTGCTAGGATAGAGCCTCGTAATCCAGCCGCTGTGCCTCTATCTGTGCCAGGGCAGAGCACCATTAGCCAGCTGCTAGGCTTCTTTCTGGGCCAGGGTAGAGTCCCGTAAGCCATCCGCTGTGACTCTCTCTGGGCCAGGGTAGAGCCTCGTGAGCCAGCCACTGTGCCTCTTTCTGGGCCAGGGTAGAGCCCCGTAAGCCAGCCGCTGTGCCTCTTTCTGGGCCAGGGTAGAGCCTCGTGAGCCAGCCACTGTGCCTCTTTCTGGGCCAGGGTAGAGCCCCGTGAGCCAGCCGCTGTGCCTCAGGACATTTTAGGCCATGGTGTAGCTCCATGAGTCAGCCACTGTGCCCATGTCTGGGCTAGGGTAAAGCCCCATTAGCCAGCCGATGCGCATCTTTCTGGGCCAGGGTAGAGCCTCGTGAGCCAGCCACTGTGCCTCTTCCTGGGCCTCGGTAGAGCCCTGTAAGCCAGCCGCTGTGCCTCTTTCTGGGCCAGGGTAGAGCCTCGTGAGCCAGCCACTGTGCCTCTTTCTGGGCCAGGGTAGAGCCCCTTCAGCCAGCCGCTGTGCCTCTTTCTGGGCCAGAGTAGAGCCTCGTGAGCCAGCCGCTGTGCCTCTTTCTGGGCCAGGGTAGAGCTTCGTGAGCCAGCCACTGTGCCCCTTCCTGGGCCAGGGAAGAACTTCATGAGCCAGCCACTGTGCCAATTTCTGGGTCAGGGTAGAGCCTCGTGAGCAAGCCACTGTGCCTCTTTCTGGGCCAGTTTAGAGCCCCGTAAGCCAGCCGCTGTGCCTCTTTCTGGGCCAGGGTAGAGCCTCGTGAGCCAGCCACTGTGCCTCTTTCTGGGCCAGGGTAGAGCCTCGTGAGCCAGCCACTGTGCCTCTTTCTGGGCCAGGGTAGAGCCCCGTGAGCCAGCCACTGTGCTTCAGGACATTTTAGGCCATGCTGTAGCCCCATGAGCCAGCCACTGTGCCTCTTTCTGGGCCAGGGGAGAGCCCCGAAAGCCAGCCGCTGTGCCTCTTTCTGTGCTAGGATAGAGCCTCGTAATCCAGCCGCTGTGCCTCTATCTGTGCCAGGGCAGAGCACAATTAGCCAGCTGCTAGGCTTCTTTCTGGGCCAGGGTAGAGTCCCGTAAGCCATCCGCTGTGACTCTCTCCGGGCCAGGGTAGAGCCTCGTGATCCAGCCACTGTGCCTCTTTCTGGGCCAGGGTAGAGTCCCGTAAGCCATCCGCTGTGACTCTCTCTGGGCCAGGGTAGAGCCTCATGATCCAGCCACTGTGCCTCTTTCTGGGCCAGGGTAGAGCCCCGTGAGCCAGCCGCTGTGCATCTTACTGGGCCACGATAGAGCCCGTGAGCCAGCTGCTGTGCATTTTTCTGTGACAGTGCAGTGCCCCATAAGTGCAAGGGCAGAGCCCCGTAAGCCAACCGCTAGACCACTTTCTGGGCTAGGATAGAGCCTCGCAAGCCAGACACTGTGCCTCTTCTTGGGTCAAGGTAGAGCCCCGTAATCCAGCCGCTGTGCCTCTTTCTGTGCCAGGGCAGAGCACCATAAGTCAGACCCTAGGCCTCTTTCTGGGCCAGGGTAGAGCCTCGTTATCCAGCCACTGTGCCTCTTTCTGGACCAGGGTAGAGCCCCATAAAGCAGCCGCTGTGCCTATTTCTGGGCCAGGGTAGAGCCTCGTGAGCCAGCCACTGTGCCTCTTTCTGGGCCAGGGTAGAGACCCGTGAGCCAGCCGCTGTGCCTCTTTCTATGCTAGGATAGAGACTCGCAAGCCAGCCACTGTGCCTCTTTCTCGGCCAGGGTAGAGCCTCATAAGACAAGCCGCTGTGCCTTTTTCTGTGCTAGGATAGAGCCTCGCAAGCCAGCCACCTTGCCTCTTCTTGGGTTAGGGTAGAGCCCCGTAATCCAGCCGCTGTGCCTCTATCTGTGCCAGGGCAGAGCACCATAAGCCAGCCGCTAGGCCTCTTTCTGGGCCAGGGTAGAGTCTCGTGAGCCAGCCACTGTACCTCTTTCTGGGACAGGGTAGAGCCCCGTAAGCCAGCCGCTGTGCCTCTTTCTGGGCCAGGGTAGAGCCTCATGAGCCAGCCACTGTGCCTCTTTCTGGGCCAGGGTAGAGCCCCGTAAGCCAGCCGCTGTGCCTCTTTCTGGGCCAGGGTAGAGCCTCGTGAGCCAGCCACTTTGCCTCTTTCTGGGCCAGGGTAGAGCCCCGTGAGCCAGCCGCTGTGCCTCTTTCTGGGCCAGGGTAGAGCCTCGTGAGCCAGCCACTGTGCCTCTTTCTGGGCCAGGGTAGAGTCTCGTGAAGCAGCCACTGTGCCTCTTCCTGGGCCAGGGTAGAACTTCATGAGCCAGCCACTATGCCAATTTCTGGGTCAGGGTAGAGCCTCGTGAGCCAGCCACTGTGCCTCTTTCTGGGCCAGGGCAGAGCCCCGTAAGCCAGCCGCTGTGCCTTTTTCTGGGCCAGGGTAGAGCCACGTGAGCCAGCCACTGTGCCTCTTTCTGGGCCAGGGTAGAGCCCCGTGAGCCAGCCGCTGTGCCTTAAGACATTTTAGGCCATGGTGTAGCCCCAAGAGCCAGCCACTTTGCCCTTGTCTGGGCTAGGGTAGAGATCCATTAGCCAGGATATGCGCATTATTCTGGGCCAGGGTAGAGCCTCGTGAGCCAGCCACTGTGCCTCTTTCTGGGCCAGGGTAGAGCTCTGTAAGCCAGCCGCTGTGCCTCTTTCTGTGCTAGGATAGAGCCTTGTAATTCAGCCGCTGTGCCTCTATCTGTGCCAGGGCAGAGCACCATTAGCCAGCTGCTAGGCTTCTTTCTGGGCCAGGGTAGAGTCCCGTAAGCCATCCTCTGTGACTCTCTCTGGGCCAGGGTAGAGCCTCGTGATCCAGCCACTGTGCCTCTTTCTGGGCCAGGGTAGAGCCCCGTGAGCCAGCCGCTGTGCATCTTACTGGGCCAGGATAGAGCCCCGTGAGCCAGCTGCTGTGCATTTTTCTGTGACAGTGCAGTGCCCCATAAGTGCAAGGGCAGAGCCCCGTAAGCCAACCGCTAGACCTCTTTCTGGGCTAGGATAGAGCCTCGCAAGCCAGACACTGTGCCTCTTCTTGGGTCAAGGTAGAGCCCCGTAAACCAGCCGCTGTGCCTCTTTCTGTGCCAGGGCAGAGTACCATAAGCCAGACCCTAGGCCTCTTTGTGGGCCAGGGTAGAGCCTCGTCATCCAGCCACTGTGCCTCTTTCTGGACCAGGGTAGAGCCCCGTAAGCCAGCCGCTGTGCCTTTTTCTGGGCCAGGGTAGAGCCACGTGAGCCAGCCACTGTGCCTCTTTCTGGGCCAGGGTAGAGCCCCGTGAGCCAGCCGCTGTGCCTTAAGACATTTTAGGCCATGGTGTAGCCCCAAGAGCCAGCCACTTTGCCCTTGTCTGGGCTAGGGTAGAGATCCATTAGCCAGGATATGCGCATTATTCTGGGCCAGGGTAGAGCCTCGTGAGCCAGCCACTGTGCCTCTTTCTGGGCCAGGGTAGAGCTCTGTAAGCCAGCCGCTGTGCCTCTTTCTGTGCTAGGATAGAGCCTTGTAATTCAGCCGCTGTGCCTCTATCTGTGCCAGGGCAGAGCACCATTAGCCAGCTGCTAGGCTTCTTTCTGGGCCAGGGTAGAGTCCCGTAAGCCATCCGCTGTGACTCTCTCCGGGCCAGGGTAGAGCCTCGTGATCCAGCCACTGTGCCTCTTTCTGGGCCAGGGTAGAGTCCCGTAAGCCATCCGCTCTGACTCTCTCTGGGCCAGGGTAGAGCCTCATGATCCAGCCACTGTGCCTCTTTCTGGGCCAGGGTAGAGCCCCGTGAGCCAGCCGCTGTGCATCTTACTGGGCCACGATAGAGCCCCGTGAGCCAGCTGCTGTGCATTTTTCTGTGACAGTGCAGTGCCCCATAAGTGCAAGGGCAGAGCCCCGTAAGCCAACCGCTAGACCACTTTCTGGGCTAGGATAGAGCCTCGCAAGCCAGACACTGTGCCTCTTCTTGGGTCAAGGTAGAGCCCCGTAATCCAGCCGCTGTGCCTCTTTCTGTGCCAGGGCAGAGCACCATAAGTCAGACCCTAGGCCTCTTTCTGGGCCAGGGTAGAGCCTCGTTATCCAGCCACTGTGCCTCTTTCTGGACCAGGGTAGAGCCCCATAAAGCAGCCGCTGTGCCTATTTCTGGGCCAGGGTAGAGCCTCGTGAGCCAGCCACTGTGCCTCTTTCTGGGCCAGGGTAGAGACCCGTGAGCCAGCCGCTGTGCCTCTTTCTATGCTAGGATAGAGACTCGCAAGCCAGCCACTGTGCCTCTTTCTCGGCCAGGGTAGAGCCTCATAAGACAAGCCGCTGTGCCTTTTTCTGTGCTAGGATAGAGCCTCGCAAGCCAGCCACCTTGCCTCTTCTTGGGTTAGGGTAGAGCCCCGTAATCCAGCCGCTGTGCCTCTATCTGTGCCAGGGCAGAGCACCATAAGCCAGCCGCTAGGCCTCTTTCTGGGCCAGGGTAGAGTCTCGTGAGCCAGCCACTGTACCTCTTTCTGGGACAGGGTAGAGCCCCGTAAGCCAGCCGCTGTGCCTCTTTCTGGGCCAGGGTAGAGCCTCATGAGCCAGCCACTGTGCCTCTTTCTGGGCCAGGGTAGAGCCCCGTAAGCCAGCCGCTGTGCCTCTTTCTGGGCCAGGGTAGAGCCTCGTGAGCCAGCCACTTTGCCTCTTTCTGGGCCAGGGTAGAGCCCCGTGAGCCAGCCGCTGTGCCTCTTTCTGGGCCAGGGTAGAGCCTCGTGAGCCAGCCACTGTGCCTCTTTCTGGGCCAGGGTAGAGTCTCGTGAAGCAGCCACTGTGCCTCTTCCTGGGCCAGGGTAGAACTTCATGAGCCAGCCACTATGCCAATTTCTGGGTCAGGGTAGAGCCTCGTGAGCCAGCCACTGTGCCTCTTTCTGGGCCAGGGCAGAGCCCCGTAAGCCAGCCGCTGTGCCTTTTTCTGGGCCAGGGTAGAGCCACGTGAGCCAGCCACTGTGCCTCTTTCTGGGCCAGGGTAGAGCCCCGTGAGCCAGCCGCTGTGCCTTAAGACATTTTAGGCCATGGTGTAGCCCCAAGAGCCAGCCACTTTGCCCTTGTCTGGGCTAGGGTAGAGATCCATTAGCCAGGATATGCGCATTATTCTGGGCCAGGGTAGAGCCTCGTGAGCCAGCCACTGTGCCTCTTTCTGGGCCAGGGTAGAGCTCTGTAAGCCAGCCGCTGTGCCTCTTTCTGTGCTAGGATAGAGCCTTGTAATTCAGCCGCTGTGCCTCTATCTGTGCCAGGGCAGAGCACCATTAGCCAGCTGCTAGGCTTCTTTCTGGGCCAGGGTAGAGTCCCGTAAGCCATCCGCTGTGACTCTCTCTGGGCCAGGGTAGAGCCTCGTGATCCAGCCACTGTGCCTCTTTCTGGGCCAGGGTAGAGGCCCGTGAGCCAGCCGCTGTGCATCTTACTGGGCCAGGATAGAGCCCCGTGAGCCAGCTGCTGTGCATTTTTCTGTGACAGTGCAGTGCCCCATAAGTGCAAGGGCAGAGCCCCGTAAGCCAACCGCTAGACCTCTTTCTGGGCTAGGATAGAGCCTCGCAAGCCAGACACTGTGCCTCTTCTTGGGTCAAGGTAGAGCCCCGTAAACCAGCCGCTGTGCCTCTTTCTGTGCCAGGGCAGAGTACCATAAGCCAGACCCTAGGCCTCTTTGTGGGCCAGGGTAGAGCCTCGTCATCCAGCCACTGTGCCTCTTTCTGGACCAGGGTAGAGCCCCGTAAGCCAGCCGCTGTGCCTTTTTCTGGGCCAGGGTAGAGCCACGTGAGCCAGCCACTGTGCCTCTTTCTGGGCCAGGGTAGAGCCCCGTGAGCCAGCCGCTGTGCCTTAAGACATTTTAGGCCATGGTGTAGCCCCAAGAGCCAGCCACTTTGCCCTTGTCTGGGCTAGGGTAGAGATCCATTAGCCAGGATATGCGCATTATTCTGGGCCAGGGTAGAGCCTCGTGAGCCAGCCACTGTGCCTCTTTCTGGGCCAGGGTAGAGCTCTGTAAGCCAGCCGCTGTGCCTCTTTCTGTGCTAGGATAGAGCCTTGTAATTCAGCCGCTGTGCCTCTATCTGTGCCAGGGCAGAGCACCATTAGCCAGCTGCTAGGCTTCTTTCTGGGCCAGGGTAGAGTCCCGTAAGCCATCCGCTGTGACTCTCTCTGGGCCAGGGTAGAGCCTCGTGATCCAGCCACTGTGCCTCTTTCTGGGCCAGGGTAGAGCCCCGTGAGCCAGCCGCTGTGCATCTTACTGGGCCAGGATAGAGCCCCGTGAGCCAGCTGCTGTGCATTTTTCTGTGACAGTGCAGTGCCCCATAAGTGCAAGGGCAGAGCCCCGTAAGCCAACCGCTAGACCTCTTTCTGGGCTAGGATAGAGCCTCGCAAGCCAGACACTGTGCCTCTTCTTGGGTCAAGGTAGAGCCCCGTAATCCAGCCGCTGTGCCTCTTTCTGTGCCAGGGCAGAGTACCATAAGCCAGACCCTAGGCCTCTTTGTGGGCCAGGGTAGAGCCTCGTCATCCAGCCACTGTGCCTCTTTCTGGACCAGGGTAGAGCCCCGTCAACCAGCCGCTGTGCCTCTTTCTGGGCCAGGGTAGAGCCTCGTGAGCCAGCCACTGTGCCTCTTTCTGGGCCAGGGTAGAGACCCGTGAGCCAGCCGCTGTGCCTCTTTCTCGGCCAGGGTAGAGCCACATAAGACAAGCCGCTGTGCCTTTTTCTGTGCTAGGATACAGCCTCGCAAGCCAGCCACCTTGCCTCTTCTTGGGTCAGGGTAGAGCCCCGTAATCCAGCCGCTGTGCCTCTATCTGTGCCAGGGCAGAGCACCATAAGCCAGCCGCTAGGCCTCTTTCTGGGTCAGGGTAGAGCCTCGTGAGCCAGCCACTGTGCCTCTTCCTGGGCCTCAGTAGAGCCCCGTAAGCCAGCCGCTGTGCCTCTTTCTGGGCCAGGGTAGAGCCTCGTGAGCCAGCCACTGTGCCTCTTTCTGGGCCAGGGTAGAGCCTCGTGAGCCAGCCACTGTGCCTCTTCCTGGGCCAGGGTAGAACTTCATGAGCCAGCCACTGTGCCAATTTCTGGGTCAGGGTAGAGCCTTGTGAGCCAGCCACTGTGCCTCTTTCTGGCCTAGGGTAGAGCCCCGTGAGCCAGCCGCTGTGCCTCTTTCTGGGCCAGGGTAGAGCCTCGTGAGCCAGCCACTGTGCCTCTTTCTGGGCCAGGGTAGAGTCTCGTGAAGCAGCCACTGTGCCTCTTCCTGGGCCAGGGTAGAACTTCATGAGCCAGCCACTATGCCAATTTCTGGGTCAGGGTAGAGCCTCGTGAGCCAGCCACTGTGCCTCTTTCTGGGCCAGGGTAGAGCCCCGTAAGCCAGCCGCTGTGCCTTTTTCTGGGCCAGGGTAGAGCCACGTGAGCCAGCCACTGTGCCTCTTTCTGGGCCAGGGTAGAGCCCCGTGAGCCAGCCGCTGTGCCTTAAGACATTTTAGGCCATGGTGTAGCCCCAAGAGCCAGCCACTTTGCCCTTGTCTGGGCTAGGGTAGAGATCCATTAGCCAGGATATGCGCATTATTCTGGGCCAGGGTAGAGCCTCGTGAGCCAGCCACTGTGCCTCTTTCTGGGCCAGGGTAGAGCTCTGTAAGCCAGCCGCTGTGCCTCTTTCTGTGCTAGGATAGAGCCTTGTAATTCAGCCGCTGTGCCTCTATCTGTGCCAGGGCAGAGCACCATTAGCCAGCTGCTAGGCTTCTTTCTGGGCCAGGGTAGAGTCCCGTAAGCCATCCGCTGTGACTCTCTCTGGGCCAGGGTAGAGCCTCGTGATCCAGCCACTGTGCCTCTTTCTGGGCCAGGGTAGAGCCCCGTGAGCCAGCCGCTGTGCATCTTACTGGGCCAGGATAGAGCCCCGTGAGCCAGCTGCTGTGCATTTTTCTGTGACAGTGCAGTGCCCCATAAGTGCAAGGGCAGAGCCCCGTAAGCCAACCGCAAGACCTCTTTCTGGGCTAGGATAGAGCCTCGCAAGCCAGACACTGTGCCTCTTCTTGGATCAAGGTAGAGCCCCGTCATCCAGCCGCTGTGCCTCTTTCTGTGCCAGGGCAGAGCACCATAAGCCAGACCCTAGGCCTCTTTGTGGGCCAGGGTAGAGCCTCGTCATCCAGCCACTGTGCCTCTTTCTGGACCAGGGTAGAGCCCCGTCAACCAGCCGCTGTGCCTCTTTCTGGGCCAGGGTAGAGCCTCGTGAGCCAGCCACTGTGCCTCTTTCTGGGCCAGGGTAGAGACCCGTGAGCCAGCCGCTGTGCCTCTTTCTCGGCCAGGGTAGAGCCTCATAAGACAAGCCGCTGTGCCTTTTTCTGTGCTAGGATAGAGCCTCGCAAGCCAGCCACCTTGCCTCTTCTTGGGTCAGGGTAGAGCCCCGTAATCCAGCCGCTGTGCCTCTATCTGTGCCAGGGCAGAGTACCATAAGCCAGCCGCTAGGCCTCTTTCTGGGCCAGGGTAGAGCCTCGTGAGCCAGCCACTGTGCCTCTTCCTGGGCCTCAGTAGAGCCCCGTAAGCCAGCCGCTGTGCCTCTTTCTGGGCCAGGGTAGAGCCTCGTGAGCCAGCCACTGTGCCTCTTTCTGGGCCAGGGTAGAGCCTCGTGAGCCAGCCACTGTGCCTCTTCCTGGGCCAGGGTAGAACTTCATGAGCCAGCCACTGTGCCAATTTCTGGGTCAGGGTAGAGCCTTGTGAGCCAGCCACTGTGCCTCTTTCTGGCCTAGGGTAGAGCCCCTTGAGCCAGCCGCTGTGCCTCTTTCTGGGCCAGGGTAGAGCCTCGTGAGCCAGCCACTGTGCCTCTTTCTGGGCCAGGGTAGAGTCTCGTGAAGCAGCCACTGTGCCTCTTCCTGGGCCAGGGTAGAACTTCATGAGCCAGCCACTATGCCAATTTCTGGGTCAGGGTAGAGCCTCGTGAGCCAGCCACTGTGCCTCTTTCTGGGCCAGGGTAGAGCCCCGTAAGCCAGCCGCTGTGCCTTTTTCTGGGCCAGGGTAGAGCCACGTGAGCCAGCCACTGTGCCTCTTTCTGGGCCAGGGTAGAGCCCCGTGAGCCAGCCGCTGTGCCTTAAGACATTTTAGGCCATGGTGTAGCCCCAAGAGCCAGCCACTTTGCCCTTGTCTGGGCTAGGGTAGAGATCCATTAGCCAGGATATGCGCATTATTCTGGGCCAGGGTAGAGCCTCGTGAGCCAGCCACTGTGCCTCTTTCTGGGCCAGGGTAGAGCTCTGTAAGCCAGCCGCTGTGCCTCTTTCTGTGCTAGGATAGAGCCTTGTAATTCAGCCGCTGTGCCTCTATCTGTGCCAGGGCAGAGCACCATTAGCCAGCTGCTAGGCTTCTTTCTGGGCCAGGGTAGAGTCCCGTAAGCCATCCGCTGTGACTCTCTCTGGGCCAGGGTAGAGCCTCGTGATCCAGCCACTGTGCCTCTTCCTGGGCCAGGGTAGAGCCTCGTGAGCCAGCCGCTGTGCATCTTACTGGGCCAGGATAGAGCCCCGTGAGCCAGCTGCTGTGCATTTTTCTGTGACAGTGCAGTGCCCCATAAGTGCAAGGGCAGAGCCCCGTAAGCCAACCGCTAGACCTCTTTCTGGGCTAGGATAGAGCCTCGCAAGCCAGACACTGTGCCTCTTCTTGGGTCAAGGTAGAGCCCCGTAATCCAGCCGCTGTGCCTCTTTCTGTGCCAGGGCAGAGCACCATAAGCCAGACCCTAGGCCTCTTTGTGGGCCAGGGTAGAGCCTCGTCATCCAGCCACTGTGCCTCTTTTTGGACCAGGGTAGAGCCCCGTCAACCAGCCGCTGTGCCTCTTTCTGGGCCAGGGTAGAGCCTCGTGAGCCAGCCACTGTGCCTCTTTCTGGGCCAGGGTAGAGACCCGTGAGCCAGCCGCTGTGCCTCTTTCTCGGCCAGGGTAGAGCCTCATAAGACAAGCCGCTGTGCCTTTTTCTGTGCTAGGATAGAGCCTCGCAAGCCAGCCACCTTGCCTCTTCTTGGGTCAGGGTAGAGCCCCGTAATCCAGCCGCTGTGCCTCTATCTGTGCCAGGGCAGAGCACCATAAGCCAGCCGCTAGGCCTCTTTCTGGGCCAGGGTAGAGCCTCGTGAGCCAGCCACTGTGCCTCTTCCTGGGCCTCAGTAGAGCCCCGTAAGCCAGCCGCTGTGCCTCTTTCTGGGCCAGGGTAGAGCCTCGTGAGCCAGCCACTGTGCCTCTTTCTGGGCCAGGGTAGAGCCTCGTGAGCCAGCCACTGTGCCTCTTCCTGGGCCAGGGTAGAACTTCATGAGCCAGCCACTGTGCCAATTTCTGGGTCAGGGTAGAGCCTTGTGAGCCAGCCACTGTGCCTCTTTCTGGGCTAGGGTAGAGACCCGTGAGCCAGCCGCTGTGCCTCTTTCTGTGCTAGGATAGAGACTCGCAAGCCAGCCACTGTGCCTCTTTCTCGGCAAGGGTAGAGACTCATAAGACAAGCCGCTGTGCCTCTTTCTGTGCTAGGATTGAGCCTCGCAAGCCAGCCACCGTGCCTCTTCTTGGGTCAGGGTAGAGCCCCGTAATCCAGCCGCTCTGCCTCTATCTGTGCCAGGGCAGAGCACCATAAGCCAGCCGCTAGGCCTCTTTCTAGGCCAGGGTAGAGTCTCGTGAGCCAGCCACTGTACCTCTTTCTGGGACAGGGTAGAGCCCCGTAAGCCAGCCGCTGTGCCTCTTTCTGGGCCAGGGTAGAGCCCCTTGAACCAGCCACTGTGCCTCAGGACATTTTAGGCCATGGTGCAGACCCATGTGCCAGCCACTTTGCCCCTGTCTGGGCTAGGGTAGAGCTCCATTAGCCAGGTGATGCGCATTATTCTGGGCCAGGGTTGAGCCTCGTGAGCCAGCCACTGTGCCTGTTCCTGGGCCAGGGTAGAGCCCCGAAAGCCAGCCGCTGTGCCTTTTTCTTTGCCAGGTCAGATCACCATAAGCCAACCGCTAGACCTCTTTTTGGGCTAAGGTAGAGCCTCATGAGCCAGCCACTGTGCCTCTTTCTGGGCCAGGGTACAGCTCCTTTAGCCAGCCGCTGTGCCTCTTTCTGTGCTAGGATAGAGCCTCGCAAGCCAGCCACTGTGCCTCTTCTTGAGTCAGGGTAGAGCACCGTAATCCAACCGCTGTGCCTCTATCTGTGCCAGGGCAGAGAACCGTAAGCCAGCCGCTAGGCCTCTTTCTGGGCTACGGTAGAGCCTCGTGAGCCAGCCACTGTGCCTCTTTGTGGGCCAGGGTAGAGCCCCGTAAGCCAACCGCTGTGCCTCTTTCTGGACCAGGGTAGAACTTCATGAGTCAGCCACTGTGCCTATTTCTGGGCCAGAGTAGAACCTCATGAGCTAGCCACTGTGCCTCTTTCTGGGCCAGGGTAGAGCCTCGTGAGCCAGCCACTGTACCTCTTTCTGGGCCAGGGTAGAGCCCCGTAAGCCAGCCGCTGTGCCTCTTTCTGGGCCAGGGTAGAGCCTCGTGAGCCAGCCACTGTGCCTCTTTCTGGGCCAGGGTAGAGCCCGGTGAGCAAGCCGCTATGCCTCAGGTCAATTTAGGACAGGGTGGAGCTCTGTGGGCCAGCCACTGCGCCTCCATCTGGGCCAGGGTAGAGCCCTGTGAACAAGCCACTGTGCCTCTTTTTGGGCCAGGGTAGAGCCCCGTGAGCAAGCCACTGCGCCTCATTCTGGGCCATGTTATAGCCCCATGAGCCAGCCACTGTGCCTCTCTCTGGGCCAGGGTAGAGCCTTGTGAGCCAGCCATTGTGTTACTGTCCGGGCCAGGGTGGAACCTCGTGAGATAGCCACTGTGCCTCTTTCTGGGCCAGGGTAGAGCCTCGTGAGCCAGCCACTGTGTCTCTTTCTAAAGCAGGGTAGAGCTTCGTGAGCCAGCCACTGTGCCTCTTTCTGGGCCAGGGTAGAGCCCCGTGAGCCAGCCGCTATGCCTCAGGTCAATTTGGGACAGGGTGGAGCCCTGTGAGCCAGCCACTGCACCTCCATCTGGGCCAGGGTAGAGCCCTGCGAGCAAGCCACTGTGCCTCTTTTTGGGCCAGGGTAAAGCCCCGTGAGCAAGCCACTGCGCCTCTTTCTGTGCCAGGGTAGATTCCTGTGAGCCATCCGTTGTGCCTCAGGTCAGTTTTGTACAGCGTGGAGCCCCGTGAGCCAGCCATTGTGCACCTGTCTGGGGCAGGGTAGAGCGCCGTGAGCCAGCCACTGTGCCTCTTTCTGGGCCAGGGTAGAGCCTCGTCAGCCAGCCACTGTTCCTCTTTCTGGGCCAGGGTAGAGCCCCGTAAGACCGCCGCTGCACCTTTTTCTGGTACAGGGTAGAGCCTCGTGAGCCAGACACTATGCCTCTTTCAGGTCCAGGGTAGAGCTCTGCGAGCCAGCCACTGCGCCTCTTTCTGGGCCAGGGTCGAGCTTCTTTAGCCAGCCACTGTGCCTGTTAATGGGCCAGGGTAGAGCCCCGTAAGCCAGCCGCTGTGCCTCATGTCAGTGTGGGACAGGGTGGAGCCTCATGAGCCAGCCACTGCGCCTCCTTCTGGACCAAGGTAGAGCCCCGTGAGCCAGCCACTACGCCTCTTTCTGGGCCAGGGTAGAGCCTCGTGAGACAGCCACTGTGCCTTTTTCTGGGCCAGGGTAGAGCCCTATGAGCCAGCCGCTGCGCCTCTTTATGGTACAGGGTAGAGCCCTTGAGCCAGCAGCTGTAGCTCAGGGAAGACCAGGCCAGAGTGGAACCCCATGCGCTAGCCAATGTGCCTCTGTCCAGGCAAGGGTGGAGCCCCTTGAGCCAGCCACTGCGCTTCAGGTCATTCCGTTCCAGGGCGGAGCCCTGTGAGCTAGCCACTGCGCCTCTGTCTGGGTCAGGGTGGAACCTTGTGAGCCAGGCCACTGCACCTCAAGTCAGACCGGGCCAGGGTGGAGCCCCGTGAGGCAGACACTGTGCCTCAGTTTAGTTCTGAAAAGAGTGGAGCCCCATGAGCCAGCCACTGTGCCCCTGATTGGGCTAGGGTGCAGACCCATGAGCTAGCCGCTGCACCTCAAGTCAGACCAGGCCAGGGTGGAGCCCCGTGAGGCAGACGCTGTGCCTCAGGTTAGCTCGGAAAAGAGTGGAGCCCCGTGAGCCAGCCACTGTGTCTCTGTTTGGGCCAGAGTGGAATCTCGCAAGCTAGCATCTGAGCCTCTGTCAGAGCAAGGGTGGAGCTCTGTGAGCCAGCCACTGCGATTCTGTCCTAGCCAGGGTGGAGCACAGTGAGCCAGCCGCTGGTCCTCAGGTCAATTCGGGCCAGGGTGGAGCCCTGTGAGCCAGCCACTGCGCCTCTGACTGGACTAGGGTGGAGTCCGTGAGCCAGCCACTGCAACTCTACCCCGGCCAGAGTGGACCCCAGTGAGACAGCTGCTGTGCCTCAGGCCAATTCGGGCCAGGACAGAGCCCTGTGAGCTAGCCACTGCGCCTCTGTCTGGGCCAGGGTGGAGCCCTGTGAGCCAGCCGTTGCACTTCTGTCCGGGCCAGGGTAGAGCCCCGTGAGCAAGCCGCTGCTCCTATGTCCGGGTCAGGTTGTTGCCCCGAAAAACAGCTCTGCGCCTCTGTCCTGACGTAGGTGGAGCCACATGAGCCAGCCACTGCGCCTTAGGTCAGTTTCGGCCAGAGTGGAGCATTGTGAGCGAGCCACTGCGCCTCTGTCCGGGCCATGGTGGAGCCCCGTGAGCCTCCAGCTGCGCCTCTGTTTAGGGCCAGGTTATAGCCCTGTGAGACAGCAGCTAAGCCTCTGTCTGGGCTAGGGTGGAGCACCATGAGCCAGTCGTTGTGCTTCAGGTCAGTTCGGGACAGGGTGGAGCCCCGTGAGCCAGCCGCTGTACCTCAGATCAGTTCTGACCAGGGGGAAGCCCTGTGAGCCAGCGGCAGCAGGTCTGCCTGGGCCAGGGTGGAACCCCGTGAGCCAGCCACTGTGCCTCAGGTCAGACCGGACCAAGGTGGATCTCTGTGAGCCAGTCGCTGCACCTCTGTCCGGGCCAAGGTGGAACCTTTGAGTCAGCAGCTCTGCCTCAGGTTAGACCAGGCCATGGTGGAGCCCCGTGAGCCAGCCAGTGTGTCTCAGGTCAGACCAGGCCAGGATGGAGTCCCTTGAGCCAGCCACTGCACTTCAGGTAAGACAGGGCCATGGTGGAGTCCCGTGAGCCAGACACTCTGCCTCTGTCTGGGCTGGGGTGGAGCCCCGTGAGCAAGACGCTGTGCCTCAGGTCAGTTCGGGCCAGGGTGGAGCCCTGTGAGCCAGCCGCTGCTCCTTTGGGCACTCATGTGCCAAAGATACAAAGCTAAATTAACACAAAACTTTTCAATATTGTACAATAATAGGATGTAGTTTTGTTGGTAAACATAAAATTATACACAGCAATGTAAATTAAATGCCATTAAGTACAAAGACATTATGCATGACATTTATAATGAACAACAATACTGTACAGTATATAATGTATGAAATAAACCGCAGACAGTAAATAGAGAAGGCTTTTTTCTTACCTTTTCATCTAACATCAGTGCCAGCCAGATACGGGATGAATCCAATTCTAGGTCACGGCTGTTGTAAGTGCGCCAGGCTGGATAATGTCTGCAGGTCCACAAGAAGATCCGACCAGTCACTCTCTGACATCTTCTACATCTGGTTAGACGGAGAGGTAAAATAATGAGACTTAGTCACAACTATAGGCTATACACAGTAGAGGTGTCCACCATAGCCTTATCTCACATATGGACAATATAGAATGCAGAGAAAATGGCCGATTCATAAAGTTTCTGTGGTACAGGATCAGCCAAGAGGGATTAATCTCAGATATGGATTCCGTTTTTGGCTGATTGATATCACACCCTTTAGTCCCCAGACTCTCACAGACTTAATGTCTGCAATCACATACACAGCCCTTCTTTGCATACAAGTGTGAACCTCGTTAACTCAGCAGGAGAGATCATGGAGGGATGTGTGTTCTAGCTTTTCCAGTAGACGGGATGACTCCAGGCGATCATCAAAGGGAATATGGTATTATGATGATATTTTACAAGGGGAAAATCCTACAGTCGCGACAATAAATTTTTCGGGTGCGCAAGTCTTGAATGGACGCATCAAGTCCAAACACGGCACTGCTGGAATCGGGGAAAAGGTCCAAACACTGAACTCCCTACCCAAGGGGATCTGGGGGGTCATTCCTGGTGTCTATGCGATGGGAATCTCACCACGGACCCCGTCATACCCCCTCGCCTGATTCTACGGTCATTGGGCAAGGAGTTATGGTTGTATATATTTTTCTGGTCCTAGGATTTAGGGCTGGGCCTCTTCTCCTGGTGACATCACACAGGGAGGAGACCAGGACAGGTATATGGTCTCAGACCAGGAAGAGAGGGGAATTCGGATCCTGGGAGAGATGTGAGGACACATGTCCTGTCGCTGACTTAAGGAAGTGCCCTAGGGCTTAACAGCTGGAGGCCTCAGTGAACCAGACTGCAGATTTGTTTGCTATTCTTTTTCTTTTTTTAATCCCACTTTATTTTTCTGTACTGTATTCCTTGTTTTTACCTGTATTTGCTTGACCATCCTCTGATGTGTATTCTGTATACGTTAGCGGCTAGTACCGACCCACTTGGGTTAATAAATATATAAAATTTATAAAGCTCGTTTCATGTTATCCTACAAACCTAGGTACTCAGGGGTAGTGAGTGGAAGGTAAGAGAGGTGAACGCAGGTAGGCCAAGCGGTATCCTTCACGGTCTCCCTGTCGAACTCCTTCTCTCTGGGGCTGATTCAGGAGCTGTCAATATGATCTGGCATCTGAGTGACACGTCTGTTTCCTTTTCATGAGGGTCAAGGTGTAGATTCGGGTTCAGAGCCGAGCGGTCACACATACATCAGGTATAATCCCGTCCACAAAACAAGCAGCGCTGACAACGTAGCAGTAACTTCTTCTATGATAGTAATACTCATGAAGGGGATCTTATGCTATACGTACTTGTGAGAGGCTTCGAACAGTAAGATCCAGCAGTCCTAACCCATTACCGAACCAGGACCTTGCTCATAGGGTTCTGTCCTTCATTGCTGTCCTGAAAAATATGACAGAAAACCTTACAATACATTTTATGTAGCTGCATTTTATGTACCATACTATTACGTCATGCTCAGTGCTTTAATAGTACAACACAGTGTTGTAGAAGGCACAGGAGCCTGCCCAATATTCCAGGCCTGGACCAATAACAATCTGCAAGTTATCTTCAGGATTTCCTGATCCTTCATACAGACATGTGAGAAGATAATGTCAGTGAGGGTCCTGGCACTAGAGGGGCCCCCCGCCTCATAATGTAGTCAGAAATTTCTCCTGCCCGGCTCTACTGACTACAATGGAGACGCTAACAGGGTAATGGAGGAAGAGAGGGAAGGAGAGCGACAAGTGGAGACAATATTACCAGTGCTTAGGCTCTGTTCATATTATGTCTGAGGTTTCATTTTGACATACTTGCCTATAAATAAATACTGCATGTAACAGTCGGCCTCGCACGTGTATATATCATATATAGGCCACCATTGTAAGAGCAAGTATAGCACAGTATACATTATACCACACACATCATGTCTGATGGAGCATCATATCTGTTATATGATGGGCAGAATAATGCACAAAGAAGCTCATATGAACAGAGACTAATACTGGACATTACAGTGAATTCAGTTCAGCACTGACCGCATCCAGCTTTATTCTTTTGTTTTTACAGCAAAACATCCTGTACATGACATCACACATTCACTGCCCCTGACTATGAGACCCCCAGCCGACTACCCAGTATCTGCACAAACACAGCGATTCCCACCATCTCATATGGCTCTGTCTCCCACAGTCCCTGGCACAGCCTGTCTTCTCCAGACAGGGAGCATTATGGGAAGGGTTAACACATAAAAAAACAGCTTTTCTACAATGTGTGGCCTCAGCCAAAAGGTATTTTCCAGGGTAAAGGAAAAATGTTGCTGACAGCCAGGAATGCTGTATGATAAAATAAGTGTTACTAAGCCCCCTCCAGCCTTCACCACTGCTCCAATGGCAGGGCCCTGGTACTCTCCTTTCATCTATGGATTTTCAACAGTGACATCAATGACAATCCCCCAGCCCCTGCAGCCAAACAGCAGTAGTAGTAGTACATGTGGGAGTCGGTGACATCATTGTTGTAGGAGACCAGCGCTGCAGAGATGACATGACTGACTACAGCACAAGACAGATGGGGCTGCAGCGGCCATGGGGATGGTCAATGATGTCATTGCTGGAGCACTGGAACCAGAGACTGGCAGAAGGGATAGGGAGCTTTCCATTGGAACAATGTGGAGGGCTAGGCTGGGAAGAGACATGAGCAATACTTCTGTTTTTATTGTTTACATCATTCTCAGCCATCAGCAAAATTTTACTTTAATCCAGAAAACCGCCATATCTGCCGCCTGACTCACCTCCCTGAATATGTGGCCTGGGTTCATGGGTCATCCCTACCTTATCACCATTTTCAAGTCACCTCCACCCCACCTTGTAAACACTTTGATAGCAAAGAAACAACATGGACACTGCACATACCAGGACAAATACAGCAACATCTGTGGGCATCTAATTCCCATTTTGTAAGCTGATTCTGCCC
>CAMRHE010001775.1:0-36841 GCA_947044405.1 Leptodactylus fallax | reverse complement strand
CCACCACTGCCACCACTCAGACATGTCCTGCCGCCTGGTCCATCACATTCCATTATACAACGCTGTTGGTGGAAGAAAAACCAAAACCATCTTGATTTCACATCTAATCCCATAAAGCGATAGTTTTTGCTGGATTTTTTAAAAAATTTTTTAAGAGCAAATTCTTCATCACTTTTCAACTAGGCACAGCCAAAAATATGTCCCCAAAAAGGGAATTTTACATTAAAAACATAACATTTAAAATATGTAGAAGTTAGTGTCAGAGCTGTGTAGGGTTAAACTCAAAGTTTGTATCCTCTGCTATCCATCCGTTATCCCACAGACATGCAAGTCACTGTCACTATGACATCACTGAAGCTGTGCTAAACTTAGAGAGCTGGAAATTGTACAGAAAGATTCCTAGGAGCCCTGACAGTGTCATATACTATGTATTATAGATATATATAGTCCTAGGAGTCTTGACAGTGTCATACACTATGTATTACACATATAGTCCTAGGAGCCCTGACAGTGTCATACACTATGTATTATAGATATATATAATCCTAGGAGCCCTGACAGTGTCATACACTATGTATTATAGATATATAGTACTAGGACTCCTGACAGTGTCATACACTATGTATTATAGATATATAGTCCTAGGAGCCCTGACAGTGTCATACACTATGTATTATAGATATATAGTCCTAGGAGCCCTGGCAGTGTCATACACTATGTATTATAGATATATAGTCCTAGGAGTCCTGACATTGTCATACACTATGTATTATAGATATATAGTCCTAGGAGCCCTGACAGTGTCATACAGTATGTATTATAGATATATAGTCCTAGGAGCCCTGACAGTGTCATACAGTATGTATTATAGATATATAGTACTAGGAGCACTGACAGTGTCATAAACTATCTACTATATATAGTCATTTCACAGTATACAGTCTCTCCTTACCATGTGATGTCCGGGGGGCGGTATATATACAGTATACAGTCTCTCCTTACCATGTGATGTCCGGGGGGCGGTATATATACAGTATACAGTCTCTCCTTACCATGTGATGTCCGGGGGGGGGGGCAGTATATATACAGTATACAGTCTCTCCTTACCATGTGATGTCCGGGGGGCGGTATATATACAGTATACAGTCTCTCCTTACCATGTGATGTCCGGGGGGGCGGTATATATACAGTATACAGTCTCTCCTTACCATGTGATGTCCGGGGGGCGGTATATATACAGTACACAGTCTCTCCTTACCATGTGATGTCCGGGGGGCCGGTATATATACAGTATACAGTCTCTCCTTACCATGTGATGTCCGGGGGGGCAGTATATATACAGTATACAGTCTCTCCTTACCATGTGATGTCCGGGGGGTGGTATATATACAGTATACAGTCTCTCCTTACCATGTGATGTCCGGGGGGCGGTATATATACAGTATACAGTCTCTCCTTACCATGTGATGTCCGGGGGGCGGTATATATATACAGTATACAGTCTCTCCTTACAATGTGATGTCCGGGGGGCGGTATATGTACAGTATACAGTCTCTCCTTACCATGTGATGTCTGGGGGGCGGTATATATACAGTATACAGTCTCTCCTTACCATGTGATGTCCGGGGGGGCGGTATATATACAGTATACAGTCTCTCCTTACCATGTGATGTCCGGTATATATACAGTATACAGTCTCTCCTTACCATGTGATGTCCGGGGGGGCGGTATATATACAGTATACAGTCTCTCCTTACCATGTGATGTCCGGGGGGGCGGGTATATATACAGTATACAGTCTCTCCTTACCATGTGATGTCCGGGGGGGGCCGGTATATATACAGTATACAGTCTCTCCTTACCATGTGATGTCCGGGGGGCGGTATATATACAGTATACAGTCTCTCCTTACCATGTGATGTCCGGGGGGCGGTATATATACAGTATACAGTCTCTCCTTACCATGTGATGTCCGGGGGGGCCGGTGATCCTCCATCATGACCTCCTTGTACCGATCCTTGTGTCCTTCTAAATACTCCCACTCCTCCATGGAGAAATAGACAGCGACATCCTGACACCTTATAGGAACCTGACAACACAATGATACAGTCATCACCCAGACCCCTCCAGTGCTGTTACTGGAGAATTTCCCAGCATTCCCAGCAGTGTCACCTCTCCAGTCAGCAGCTCAATCATCTTGTTGGTGAGTTCTAGAATCTTCTGCTCATGTATCAGGGAGAGAGGGGGAGGCGCTGTGATGGGGCCCCGGCTCCTGCTCCATCCTCCTCCTGGCTCTGTGATGGGGCCCCGGCTCCTGCTCCATCCTCCTGACTCCTGGACATGGCTGCTGGGGGCCACACAGTCCCCTGATGTCTTCTTCACTAGTGAGTATTCCTGTATGTGGAAAGAGATAAAAGTGATGTCAGTCAACTCTTACAGTGGACGCCTCCTTGTTATAGGTACAGTCCATAGTCTCACTGCTCTTACAGTAAAGAATCCCTTCTATGTTGTGTATAATCCTTCTTTCCTCTAGATGTAGTGGACGCCTCCTTGTTATAGGTACAGTCCATAGTGTCACTGCTCTTACAGTAAAGAATCCCTTCTATGTTGTGTATAATCCTTCTTTCCTCTAGATATAGTGGTCGCTCCTTGTTATAGGTACAGTCCATAGTCTCACTGCTCTTACAGTAAAGAATCCCTTCTATGTTGTGTATAAACCTTCTTTCCTCTAGATGTAGTGGACGCCTCCTTGTTATAGGTACAGTCCATAGTCTCACTGCTCTTACAGTAAAGAATCCCTTCTATGTTGTGTATAATCCTTCTTTCCTCTAGATGTAGTGGTCGCTCCTTGTTATAGGTACAGTCCATAGTGTCACTGCTCTTACAGTAAAGAATCCCTTCTATGTTGTGTATAATCCTTCTTTCCTCTAGATGTAGTGGACGCCTCCTTGTTATAGGTACAGTCCATAGTCTCACTGCTCTTACAGTAAAGAATCCCTTCTATGTTGTGTATAAACCTTCTTTCCTCTAGATGTAGTGGACGTCTCCTTGTTATAGGTACAGTCCATAGTGTCACTGCTCTTACAGTAAAGAATCCCTTCTATGTTGTGTATAATCCTTCTTTCCCCTAGATGTAGTGGACGCCTCCTTGTTATAGGTACAGTCCATAGTCTCACTGCTCTTACAGTAGAGAATCCCTTCTATGTTGTGTATAAACCTTCTTTCCTCTAGATGTAGTGGCGTCTCCTTGTTATAGGTACAGTCCATAGTGTCACCGCTCTTACAGTAAAGAATCCCTTCTATGTTGTGTATAATCCTTCTTTCCTCTAGATGTAGTGGTCGCTCCTTGTTATAGGTACAGTCCATAGTCTCACTGCTCTTACAGTAAAGAATCCCTTCTATGTTGTGTATAATCCTTCTTTCCTCTAGATGTAGTGGTCGCTCCTTGTTATAGGTACAGTCCATAGTCTCACTGCTCTTACAGTAAAGAATCCCTTCTATGCTGTGTATAAACCTTCTTTCCTCTAGATGTAGTGGACGCCTCCTTGTTATAGGTACAGTCCATAGTGTCACTGCTCTTACAGTAAAGAATCCCTTCTATGTTGTGTATAATCCTTCTTTCCTCTAGATGTAGTGGTCGCTCCTTGTTATAGGTACAGTCCATAGTCTCACTGCTCTTACAGTAAAGAATCCCTTCTATGTTGTGTATAAACCTTCTTTCCTCTAGATGTAGTGGTCGCCTCCTTGTTATAGGTACAGTCCATAGTCTCACTGCTCTTACAGTAAAGAATCCCTTCTATGTTGTGTATAATCCTCCTTTCCTCTAGATGTAGTGGTCGCTCCTTGTTATAGGTACAGTCCATAGTCTCACTGCTCTTACAGTAAAGAATCCCTTCTATGTTGGTGGAGATGATAGAAATGTAGTACACTTACCTCTCCGCTCAGCAGGTAGATGATCTCCAAGGTGAAGTCTAATATTCTTCTGGTGATCTCATTCCTGTCCTTGTCCATCCTTGGTGGGTCATTCAGGAGAAGGAGCGTTCTGGAGGAGAAGAGGAGGAAACTGGATGAGCTGGAGGATCTAGTACTGAGGAGGGGCCCGAAATCATACAGGGGCCACATGATGTGTGACATACAGGAGCTCCTCAGAGCCCCCAGCACATGGATACAGGAGGATTCCCACAGACACCAGCACCAGTGATGGGGCCCATTGTATGTCACTGCAGGATGGAACTAAGACTCTGTTCACACCTGTACCACAGACAGCAGCACCAGTGATGGGGCCCAGAACCCCCTGATGTCATCTTACCTTATAGCGGGAGTTTTCTCCTAAATCCCCAGGTGTGAACGTGTCCTGAGAGCAGCCAGCGAGCCCCTGCTGTATATACAGTATATATATATCTATAGCCTGTGATAATGGCTGATAACAGAGAGAACAACACAACAGCAGTGACTGCCGACCAGGACCTGCTCTGTATCTGCTACACTGCAAGAGCTGAAGGACCTGTGATGATGTCACCATCATGTGACCAGTACATGAGGGGCAGAGCTCAGGAGAGGAGAAGTGCTGGATGAAGGACCTGTGATGATGTCACCATCATGTGACTAGGACATTGGGGGCGGAGCTCAGAAGTGCTGGATGAAGGACCTGTGATGATGTCACTATCATGTGACCAGTGCATGAGGGGCTGAGCTCAGGAGAGGAGAAGTGCTGGATGAAGGACCTGTGATGATGTCACCATCATGTGACTAGTACATTGGGGGCGGAGCTCAGAAGTGCTGGATGAAGGACCTGTGATGATGTCACGGCCGTGTGACCAGTACATGAGGGGCGGAGCTTTTGTGCCCTGTCTATACTATGACGCATTAGTATAGTGTGTACAGGGACTTATTAGACCTTGTTTGCTTCTGTAGTATTTCTGATTTAGGGTTCAGTTCTGTATAGATTACAATTACAGGTAATAGTTCTGGATAATCTTAGAATTCATCAGATTAGTGATAGGATTATAGATAGTAGGGAGAAGAATATCTGTGCTGTGTGAGCCTGCTGTAATACACACCACGGAGAGTTAACCCTCTCATTGTCAATAATCTAAGTATGTCTAAGTCTGTTGTGCCATAGAGCAGTTTCATCTCTATACAGATTAGTTATTTCTCGTTATGTTCCCCGTCGCTGGAGATCTCGGTGTTATTAGTTTCGGCACCAATCTCTGCCCACTGTCACAGGGGCGTTCCTGACAGACTAACTGAGCTGTGAGTAACGCCCCCCTGACTGTACTTGTCCGTAGCCCTGTAGTGTCAGAGGGGCGTTCCTTACCGCCCTGCGATGACACTGAGTTGTGAGGAACGCCCCCCCAGTACAAGTCTATGGATAAGTACTGTCAGGGGGCGTTACTCACAGCTCAGCTAGTCTGTCAGGAACGCCCCTCTGACAGTGGGCAGAGATTGGTGCCGAAACTAACAACACCGATATCTCCAGCCCCGGGGCACATAACGGGGAATTCAGCGCACTGTCGGCTTTGTAGCGCTATATAAAACCGCACGTGCCCGAGGACATGAAAGGTCCTCTTTAACTTACACAAGTAATATTGAGATTGTTTTTTCGTGACACATTGTACTTCATGTTAGTGGGGAACATATGATGCTCCATTTAAGCAGAAACGCGTAGGGGCGGATTATTTATGTGAAGAGCCTTCTCAGCGGCGGTCATTAGGCCATATTTAGATAGTGCTTTTTAGTTATATTCAGCGGTTTCGGACCTAGCACAGGTGACACCACAGATCTGCTCCAGCTCTAGGATTGAGACAGTGTCATTGGTGGACTCTCTGTACTCGTCTTATTAGTGTGTTTGCACCAGCCTCTTGGTTATACGTAGAGATGAGCCAATTTTTAAAAAATTCGATTCTCCAAAGTTTCCAAAACAATTCGATTCGATGCAAATTAATTTGAGGCAAATCGCGTTAACCCCTTCCCGACATCTGCCCTAATAGTACGGCGCTGCCGGGAAGGACTTCCCGCAAACCACGGCGGAAGCATGGTTTCTGTGTGCGCTCCCGTATGTAACGGCTGACACTGTCCACTAACACCCCCTGTCGGAGCGGAGCTCCAATCGCAGGTGTTAACCTCTGAGATGCCGTGGTCAAACATGTCTGTGACATCTCAGTGGTTTTATTATATATTGGGGTCCCGATCGGCCCCCTCGCGACATTTTTGGGGGGTGTCACTGCTCCTATTCGGCAGCCCGGGGTCTGCCCCATTGCTGTCCCTCTGCATACCTGATTGATCCTGCCTTGAATGGAGACTGTCAGCCTATGCATCTGCACGGACTGACAGCCTCCTATACACTGCAATACACGTATCAGAATATCGCTGCTTCAATCCCCTCTTCCCCTATTGAAGCAGTGATCAGATATCGCTGCTTCAAGCCTTCCCCCAGAGATGGTGCTATTATTATACACGGGGGTCTCCTCAGACCCCAGACTATAATAATCAGAGGCCCAGGGGAAGTGATTACAAATAACAAACACTTATACTCACCTTACCTCACCTCTCCTGGGACTCCGGCTGTCTGACCGTCCTCCTCGCTCCTCTTCTTCTTTACAAATGAAGTCCTGCTCCCCAGACGTCACTGCTGAGGCCTGTGATTGGGCCTCAGCGGTCACATGGGGGCGTGATGATGTCATTACGCCGGCGCCGACGTCATTACACCCAATCACAGGCCCCAGCAGTAAGGCCTGGGGAGGAAGAGCTCCGGAGTTACTGCTGAGCCCAGGACAGGTATCAGATTTTTTATTTTTAATCACTGCGGGGGGTGCCGAGGGGGACAAGTAGCATGGAGGAACCACTTGGATGCCACGGTCATGTTTGGGTGGAGCAGTCGGTCACTGACAGTACTGCCCAGCGCGATCACAGTCTCATGCATTTATCTAGCGGTGCATTATAAATTGTAGCATCGGCTCATATAACGGAGTTTAGACACTCACTTAGTGACCTTTGGGAATATATAACAAACCACAAATCCTGTCTCGGAGCTGTCTGAGCGTGTCTGATTAGGATTCTTTGACTCCCTTGGCCGTGTAAAGAAATTCTTATAAATTCCTTCAGGTCCATTTATTTGTAGATCTGAGAACCTGACGGCTTCTTACACTTTGTTCTCACTCAAACTCCATTCATTTTTCGTTTATTATTTAACGTATATATATTACTTATTAAACCTGACAGGGCACACCCGTGAAGTGAAAACCATTTCAGGTGACTACCTCTTGAAGCTCATCAAGAGAATGCCAAGAGTGCAAAGCAGTAATGAAAGCAAAAGGTGGCTACTTTGAAGAACCTAGAATAGAAGACATATTTTCAGTTGTTTCACACTTTTTTGTTAAGTATATAATTCCACATGTGGTAATTCATAGTTTTGATGCCTTCAGTGTGAATCTACAATTTTTATAGTCATGAAAATACAGAAAACTCTTGGAATGAGAAGGTGTGTCCAAACTTTTGGTCTGTACTGTGTATATATATATGTGTGTATATATGAGTGTGTGTGTATATGAGTGTGTGTGTGTATATATATATATGAGTGTGTGTGGGTATATATATATGTGTGTGTATAGAGTGTGTGTGTGTGTATATATATATATATATATATGAGTGTGATAATGGTGTGTGTGTTGAGTGTGTGTGTGTGTATATATATATATATAGTGTGTGTGGGTATACATATATGTGTGTGTATATGAGTGTGTGTGTATATACAGTACAGACCAAAAGTTTGGACACACCTTCTCACTCCAAGAGTTTTCTGTATTTTCATGACTATAAAAATTGTAGATTCACACTGAAGGCATCAAAACTATGAATTACCACATGTGGAATTATATACTTACCAAAAAAGTGTGAAACAACTGAAAATATGTCTTCTATTCTAGGTTCTTCAAAGTAGCCACCTTTTGCTTTGATTACTGCTTTGCACACTCTTGGCATTCTCTTGATGAGCTTCAAGAGGTAGTCACCTGAAATGGTTTTCACTTCACAGGTGTGCCCTGTCAGGTTTAATAAGTGGGATTTCTTGCCTTATAAATGGGGTTGGGACCATCAGTTGTGTTGTTCAGAAGTCAGGTGGATACACAGCTGATAGTCCTACTGAATGGAGTGTTAGAATTTGTATTATGGCAAGAAAAAAGCAGCTAAGTAAAGAAAAACGAGTGGCCATCATTACTTTAAGAAATGAAGGTCAGTCAGTCCGAAAAATTGGGAAAACTTTGAAAGTGTCCCCAAGTGCAGTGGCCAAAACCATCAAGCGCTACAAAGAAACTGGCTCACATGAGGACCGACCTCAGGAAAGGAAGACCAAGAGTCACCTCTGCTGCGGAGGATAAGTTCATCCGAGTCACCAGCCTCAGAAATCGCAGGTTAACAGCAGCTCAGATTAGAGACCAGGTCAATGCCACACAGAGTTCTAGCAGCAGACACATCTCTACAACAACTGTTAAGAGGAGACTGTGTGCAGCAGGCCTTCATGGTAAAATAGCTGCTAGGAAACCACTGCTAAGGACAGGCAACAAGCACAAGAAGAACACAAGGAATGGACATTAGACCTGTGGAAATCTGGGCTTTGGTCTGATGAGTCCAAATTTGAAATCTTTGGTTCCAACCACCGTGTCTTTGTGCGAGGCAGAAAAGGTGAATGAATGGACTCTACATGCCTGGTTCCCACCGTGACGCATGGAGGAGGAGGTGTGATGGTGTGGGGGGGCTTTGCTGGTGACACTGTTGGGGATTTCTTCTGAACCAGCATGGTTACCACAGCATCTTGCAGCGGCATGCTATATCATCCGGTTTGCGTTTAGTTGGACCATCATTTATTTTTCAACAGGACAATGACCCCAAACACCTCCAGACTGTGTAAGGGCTATGTGACCAAGAAGGAGAGTGATGGGGTGCTACGCCAGATGACCTGGCCTCCACAGTCACCAGACCTGAACCCAATCCAGATGGTTTGGGGTGAGCTGGACCGCAGAGTGAAAGCAAAAGGGCCAACAAGTGCTAAGCATCTCTGGGAACTCCTTTAAGACTGTTGGAAGACCATTTCAGGTGACTACCTCTTGAAGCTCATCAAGAGAATGCCAAGAGTGTGCAAAGCAGTAATCAAAGCAAAAGGTGGCTACTTTGAAGAACCTAGAATATAAGACATATTTTCAGTTGTTTCACACTTTTTTGGTAAGTATATAATTCCACATGTGGTAATTCATAGTTTTGATGCCTTCAGTGTGAATCTACAATTTTTATAGTCATGAAAATACAGAAAAATCTTGGAATAAGAAGGTGTGTCCAAACTTTTGGTCTGTACTGTATATATATATATGTGTGTTATGAGTGTGTGTGTGTATGAGTGTGTGTGAAGGTATAAAAAGTGGGTGGGGGAAGATATATAAGAGGGGGGGGGGGGGGGGGGGGAGGAGATGAAAAAGTCAAGGCGAGGAAAGCCGCAGGGCCAGATGACATCAGTGCAAGGCTAATTAAGACTTGTGGGGACCAGCTGTGTGGTATAATTACATATATGTATAATATGAGCCTGAGGCAGGAAATAGTCCCTGAATTATGGAAATCTTCTTGTGTGGTACCAGTTCCAAAGAAACCCCACCCTATGGACCTCAACGACTACAGACCTGTAGCACTGACATCCCACCTGATGAAGATCTTAGAGAGATTGGTTCTCACACATCTCCGCCCTCTAGTGAGCCCCGCTATGGACCCCCTCCAGTTTGCTTATCGGCCGGGCATTGGGGTAGATGATGCCATCATCCATCTTCTGCACAGGGCTCTGTCTCACCTGGAGAAACCAGGGAACACAGTGAGAATAATGTTCTTTGATTTCTCCAGTGCTTTTAACACCATACAGCCCAGGTTATTGAGGGACAAGCTGGGCCTTGCTGGAGTGGACCACCACCTCTCCAACTGGATCCTAGACTACCTCACAAATCGACCTCAATACGTGAGAGCCCGAGACTGTGTGTCAGGTACCGTGATCTGTAATATGGGGGCACCTCAGGGTACGGTTCTCGCCCCTTTCCTCTTCACACTGTACACTGCAGATTTTAGGTGCAACTCATCCAGCTGCTACCTACAGAAGTATTCTGACGACTCTGCAATAGTGGGTCTCATCACAGATGATGATGATAGGGAGTACAGAGAACTGAACCAGGATTTTGTGGACTGGTGCCACCGGAACCACCTGAAGATTAACGCGGGGAAGACCAAGGAGATGGTGGTGGACTTCCGCAAAGGCAGAAGCCCTCCTAAACCAGTGGACATCCTGGGGACGGGCATCGAGATTGTGAACACCTATAAGTACCTGGGTTTGCTCCTTAATAATAAGCTGGACTGGGCAGATCATATGGAGGCCCTGTACAGGAAGGGCCACAGCAGGCTCTACCTGCTTAGGAAGCTGAGAGCCTTTGGAATCTGGGGGGCACTTCTTAGAACTTTCTTCAACTCGGTAGTGGCATCAGCCATCTTCTTCGGAGTGGCCTGCTGGGGGAGCAGTATATCATCCAGGGACAGAAATAAACTGGACAAGCTGATTAGAAGGGCCAGCTCTGTCCTGGTGTGATGATATGAGGTGCAGGGATAGTCTTGGAATATCAATATCCCTCTATATTACTGCACAGCGGGGGTTGGTGCCTAGAATCAGGCTCATCAGAGTACCTGGAAAGTGGTCAAACTACTCTCTAGTTCAGGTCTATTGTCCTGTCCCTGAGGCAAGCAGCCATTTGGTCAAAAGCCTTCATCTGCATAAGACTACAACCCCCACTAACCCAGCAGGGGTTCATTTAGACAGGATATGGTATGCAAATGAACCACATGTAACTGCCAGGCTCCCTAGCACCTTTATTAGTTCTGGGGAGTTATGGTTTTATGACAATATCTGGCCTGGGGAACATCTTATAGTCGCCCCGATAAATGCCCCAGATGCGTCCGGTCAAGGCGCACGCTCGGAATATACACATAACACCGTTCAAAGGCCAGGAAAGGTGCAGGCACTGATCTCCTTACCCAAAGGGAGCTGGAGTGTCAAACTTGGAGTCTATGTATTGGGGATCTCGCCAGGAACCCCATTATACTACCAGCCAGACTCTATAAACATCATGCATAGACTTATACTGAAAAGTTATTCTGAAAGGTGTAGAGAGGGGGCGGGGTTCCTCCCCCTGGTGACCTCACTCAGGGAGGAGACCAGGGGAGACAAAAAGGCTCCGCCCAGGCTGAACCAGTCGCTGTTGTCTTGTGGATTTGGAGATGCACGCTTCTTGGAGGCCAGCTGTGGGGGGGGGGGGGGTAGCCATGTGACCAACATGTGGCTGCCATGCGGCCTAGCAGCCAGGCTTGAGGCCTTGTGACCCTGGAAGAGGTGTCACTGCATGTAAGCAACACATGCTTTGCCCAAGACTGTTCTCTGAGCCTACCACATGGGCTCAGAGAAATGGACTAACTGCCTGCTCCAGATGTTCTTGTGCCATTTGACCTGGTTAAGGTGCTGTGCTGCCGGTCGTCCCATAAGAAAGTGCCCTGGCTGAATCCCACTTGGAAGCCAGAGATAACCTGCACAAGCTGGTGTTGGTAATATATATCCTTTTCTTTCTTTTATCCCCATTTTTATCTGTTATGTACCGTGTTATGTTGTTTTCACTTGTATCTGCTTGTTAACCGCTGCATGTATTCTATGTATGTGTTGAGTGTCTAGTATCGACCCATTTAGGGGTTAATAAATATATAAAATTTAGAAGGCTCGTTTGCGTACTACCCTCTGTTGACCCGCCTCACTCACGGAAAGTGGGTGTGAGGTAATCGAAGTGATCGCAGGTAAGGCCAGGTGCGGTCCCTGGTAACCCGGATCTTTCACACCTGGGGAGCCCACTGGACCCAGTGCAGGTTCTGGGTGACAGAAGGATACTGTCCGTGGTGAGCTCCATGTGGGAGAATAACTCCCATCCCATGCATGAGACTGTGATCGCGCTGAGCAGTACTGTCAGTGACCGACTGCTCCACCCTAGGTGTGAGAAGGAGCGCTATCGGAAGTCTTTCCTCCCCACCGCGGTTAGGCTGTACAACCAACACCGACCTAAGCGGAGATCATTACACACAGAGAACTGAAAATATCTCTCTGCCTGTTAAATCCCCCCCCCCCCCCGTTACGCCCTATCTGTCTGTCTGCTATCAATGTAATGCCTCTCACCTTGGAACTATTCCTGTACATGTTGTATTTGTATTTGTATCTGCTTATCTTTGCTGCTGTAACACACTGAATTTCCCCATTGTGGGACTATTAAAGGACTATTATTATATTATATATATGTGTGTATATGAGTGTGTGTGGGTATATATATATATGTGTGTGTATATGAGTGTGTGTATATATATACTGTATATCTCTCCTTAGTGAATGTATTGCTTCTGTCTCTGTATACTGCATTGTACATGTGTCAGGGGTGAAATGTTTCTTGCTGCCATCAGGACCAGACCCTCTGGCTGAGGTATATGAGGTATACGGATGATATCTTTATACATACAGGCGATTCATTAATAACAATGATTTAGATCTTCATTTTACATGTGAGTGGAATCAGAACTCTCTTCCTTTCTTAGATGTATTTATTACAAAAGCTTTTAGAGGACTAATACAAACCGGTTTATAGAGAAGAGTCCTCAACCAATAATCTATTGAGCTGTGCGAGCGCTCACCCGAAAGCCTTGAAGAAAGCCAGACCTAAAGGGCAATATCTCCGCCTTACAAGAAATTGTTCTCATGTCTCAACTTTTATAAAACAGGTGGATAATTTAAGTGCTCGCTTCAGAGGTTACCCAATGAATTCCTTAAGAACGGCCTTCAATACAGCCATTAGTAGTGACCGTAGAAAAATTAAAAACGACATCTAGTACAGATCTCCGCATTATTGGTACTTTTGATATGGAACATTCTTCTGTGAGAAATATTTGACAGAAGGATTGGTGGATATTACAACAGGATCTGAAAGAGGTTCTTTCAACATATCCAGAAATCACTTCTAGGAGGGGACGAAACTTACAAGATCGGTTGGTAAGAAGTCATGTTGTTGATACCCCAAGGGAACAGACTTGGTTAGAACGTAGACCAATTGGAAATTTTTGTTGCAGCGATTGTGTTTCTTGTCGTCAGATGTTAAAGTCTAAGTCTATAACGTGTTCTGCCACCAAAGTTGTTTTCCCATTAAAGGAATTCATTAATTGCAGAAGCAGAGGGGTTAATTACGTTGCACAATGTGAATGCCCCCTCGATTATGTGGGTAAAAGCCGTCGAGAATTTAGAAGACGCATTAGAGATCATCATAATGACATTTTGCATAAGCGTGATAACCTCTAGCTCCACACGCTGCTACTCATCATCATAATGATCCATTCTACAGACAGTCCCTACCCCAGAAGGGGAAGCGATCGGGACCAGCTCATTCTTCAAAAACAATGTAAATGGATATATACGTTTAAGTCGCTTCAACCCTTGGGACTTAATGAGAGTCTTACTTTTGGATGTTTTATCTGAAAACCATATTTTATTTTATTTTTTTTACATCTGGCATCTCAGGGCTCTTATTTGTTATAGAGGAGAACGCTGGTTTATTTTCAGGTATTGGCAGCGGTTTTGCTCTCTATTATATCTTGTGGCCGATACAATAATGTGTACTGTCAGAAATGTGAGCGAGCTATTTGGCCAATCACATACGGTGCGGTTTACTTCACCCTAAAATGTCTAATGATTGGTTGCTCATATAACATGAATTAATAGTGGGCATGTTTATTAATGTTTATAAACAAAAAGAAAACTACACACGGACAAAATTGTTGGTCCCCTCCCTCATTTAATGAAAGGAAAACCCACAATGGTCACAGAAATAACTGGAATCTGACAAGTCTAATTTGCCAAACTCCATGTTGACAAGCCACAAAGCTTCTGGGAGAATGTCCTATGGACAGATGAGACAAAAATCAATATTATTGGCAAGGCACATCAGCTCTATGTTCACAGACGGAAAAATGAAGCCTATCTTGAAAAGAACACTGTCCCTACTGTGACACATGGAGGAGGCTCTGTTATGTTCTGGGGCTGCTTTGCTGCATCTGGCACAGGGTGTCTTGAATCTATGCAGGGTACAATGAAATCTCAAGACTATCAAGGGATTCTAGAGAGAAATGTGCTGCCCAGTGTCAGAAAGCTTGGTCTCAGTCGCAGGTCATGGGTCTTGCAACAAGATAATGACCCAAAACACAGCTAAAAACCCCCAAGAATGGCTAAGAGGAAAACATTGGACTATTCTGAAGTGTCCTTCTATGAGCCCTGACCTAAATCCTATTGGAAGGAGCTGAAACCTGCAGTCTGGAAAAGGCACCCTTCACACCCGAGACAACTGGAGCAGTTTGCTCATGAGGAGTGGCCAAAATCCCTGCTGAGAGGTGCAGAAGTCTCATTGACAGTTACAGGAATCGTCTGATTGCAGGGATTGCCTCAAAAGGTTGTGCAACTAAATATTAAGGGAACCCTCATTTCTGTCCAGGCCTGTTTCATGTTGAAGCCTGGTTGGAAAGCAATGTCTGACTTTCATTTGGTCATTTTCATAGAATTGTTATATATTATTCTTTTTGTCAGATTCCAGTTATTTCTGTGACCATTGTGGGGTTTTCTTTCATTAAACGAGGGAGGGAACAACAACTTTGTCCATGTGTGTATATCCCTCTGTGTTTACATCCCTGATGGAGTTAATATTTTTACATTCATTTTTGCGTTAATCCATCTTTGTAACACAATGATCTTTCTCTTTGATCTTGGATCAATGTTTTTTTACATATTTTTGATCTTATACTTACCTAAACATCCAGTGCATTAGATCTATTTGACTTAGAGGAGACGCGCTGTTTTGTCTCCTTGATGATGAAAGGTTGTACCTCCCCCCTTCATACCTATTGGCCAACACAATACCTTGTGATTCCAGGGGTGTGAGTGGATCACCCTGCCCCTGGAACTTCGTGATTGACCATTTGGGTGTGATTCATTGGTAAGGGGAGTGGCTACCTCCCATTTAAGACTGTTCATCCCCGTGGCTCTGGTTATTACCACTCTGAACCTTCATCACGCCACATCATCTCCTGATGAACTGTTAGGCAGGGGAAACGCGTCGAGATTTTTTTTTTAACCTTTTCTTGGCTTTTATTAGCCTTTAATTATGCTGCTCTAGGTGTTCTCTACAGAGTTTATTTTGCTATCTTCTAATTTAAGGGCTAGATTTATTTAAACCCTAGGGAATTATATAGGCTAAAATATAGCTGTAAGGGTCTTGCCAGATGTAGCAATACCTTACACTACTGCAGCGGTCTGGGAGGAAGGACAGAGACAAGTGAGCCCTAACCTCACCCCAGCCACTGTCCCTTCCTATTGCCTCAGTTACCCTAAACGGTAAAAGGACAACTAGAAGACAAACCCTATACTGGGTAAGTGACACAGAGAACAGGACAAGACAAAAACAACACAGAATCAGAGTGAGCAAGCCAAGGGGTCAGTAACAAACAAGTAATACAGTACAGAATCAAAATCCAAGAGAATAGTCAAAAGGCAAGCCAAAGGGTCAGAGAATCAGGTAATAAAGTAGCAAGGTGTGATGATTCCACTTAAATATGGCTATAACTCAAAGCTGTATTTTGATCTCTGGGTATCATATCTCCCTCCTACTTTCATTGATTCATAATGTGCGCAGCCCTAATCTTAGTTGTATGTTATCAGTAGGGCAACCTTGTAACAATAGGGCTTTGTATCCATCCCAGAATAGCTCCATTGAATTCTTACATAGGCCTGAGTGATCAAACACACCTGCATTGTTCAGTCTGGGCTGTTGATCAGATATGGCTGATAACATTGTATTATTCCACTTGGTCACATCTCCATACAAAGAATCGTGACTTGAGTGCGTTAATCAATCAGACTTGCTGTCGCCGGTGACCTCATTTTGGGTGGTGTCATCAAGGGTATAAAAGATGAGGTAAGAGGTCAGTGGGAGGAGATTGGGCTGAGACTACAAGGAGAATACTTTGATGAGACTTCAGAGAGACTATTGGGATATACTGTGAGGAGCATGCAGGCTGAGATGCTGGAGTTAATGCCGCTGCCTCCACTGGTTATTCACACATATCAGAGCATGTGTGAGTGTTGGACTACAGAACCACATCAAGGATATGTGTGGTAAAGTAATTATTTCACCTTTATTCCCTTTTATTTTACTGCACTGTATATTGTAACTAATAACTGTTAATGCTTGTGTATATCTACATATCTGTTCTGAACTGTATATGTTAGATGTTAATACCGACCCATTTAGGGGTTAATAAATATATAAAATTTAGAAAGCTTGTCTTGTATTTATCTTGTGAACCCAACACTCACTGGCGGTGAGTGTGGTTTTTTTTATGAAAGAAGACTCAGGTGTGGGCCAACGCGGTGTTGGCGCACTGAGGATCTTTCACACAAGGGCTATAACAAGGAGAGCAGGCAAAGACAGTACAATAACCGGCGATTTGCTGAGAAAGTGACATCTTGTATATAGAAAGTCTGGGCCCGGGCCCCAGACCTGATAGGTACACAGGCTGTCAATCACACAAGCCAGGAAGAGATTAACTCTATGCAGTCCAGAGAGAAATGCTCAGAACACGGGTGTGGCCGGAAATCCATTACCTAGTCTAGGACCATGTTCAGACTGAGCAACAAGAAACCTACGAAAGGAATCAAACCGAACACGCCTCCTTCGCCACAGTGTGCGAGCGGAGGGCGGCGCCGAGACCCGAACAGGCAGAGACGTTACAATAGCCGAAATATAGGGTTTTTATTATTTTTTCGAATTGACTATCTACAGAGATTCTCTTTCTCTCCACAACTGGAGGAAGGGTTCTTTTTGAATTCTTAATTTTTCCTGATCGTCCTTTTAATTGTTTCTTCACTATATACTGTAAAGGGGGTCGGGATTTAGTACAGGAAATATATATTTTCTCCCTTATCCTCTGTAGAAGCCTCATATAATATCCAATAAGAGCTTATATTTCTTATTTATAGCATTATTATTATCAAATCATTGTCAAATGACGGCTTGACATATTTTATTGAGAATTTATCACAGGGTTTGGTCATTTTGATTTTATTTCTTAATTTAATAAACGTTAAGTTTTCTTTATTTTTTGTTTTGTGATTATCTTTAGTATGATTAAAAAGGGACCTTCGTGTTTATAGCTTTTGTAGGTTAAGAAATAAGGTCCAAAAATAATTTTCATATATTTAGTTCTGACATTCTTTTATGACTACTTGGCTTTAACCAACACAGTCAGGCATAAATAATAGAGTGTGACCGGCTAGTGACCTCATGGAATTTGTAGAGGATTCTTCTTCCCAAGGTACAGATGAAACCAGTCATCCTCCTGACCCTCAAGATGTGGAAAGGGGGAGGAGGTGGCACTCTGGCAGGAGGCGTGGTTTAGCGTAAGTCACAAAAGCGTGTGATACCTTACAACTGCGTACAAGCTGGGGTGGCGGCTATATTTCTCCCCCACGCTTCCTGGAAGAAACGAGCTTTAAGCATAAGATTCTTTCATATTTCCCTCCTTTTGTTTTTCATTCTGTTTGCTTGTTTGTCGTTTGTTTTATTACCTTTTTATATACAGCACTGAACCCTTTGAGTATTAAATTGTTAGACTTAGGCTAAAGCCCCACAACTTTTTTTGTGGAAGATTTTGCTGCGGTTTTTAGAGCCAAAGTTAGGAGTGCCTGCAAAAGCAATGGGAGATATAAAGGGAGCTCTGAGACATTTCCCTTCTGTTCATTCTACTCCTGACTTCAAAAAACCGCAGCAAAATCCACAACAAAAAACATTGCGTTTCCTCACCGTGGGGCCTCAGCCTTACAGTTAGTTTGTGTTGCTCTATGAAACCATTATGTTTTTCAAGTGTGTTTGTGTCTGACTGGGGAGATGCCTGTATAAGTGAGGTTTCCCCCATTAGACATGGTGACTGTATACAGAAGGCATCGAAACCGCTGCCAGAGTTGGATTGGGGACTATGAGGCCATTAAGGAGGCTCTAATCAAAAAGTACAACCTTACCACAGAGGTGTACTGCAAAAAGTTCTGGAATATACAGCAGGACCCCACAAGCAGCTATGCAGATGATGTAGGCAGCTTGTGGACGACCTCCTGGCAATGGATCAGAGGATTTTCTGTTACCACCTTTGAGGCCCTGGAGGATCTTATGATCAAAGACCAGTTCCTCTATGTATGTCCTCTAGATGTCTGTCAGTTTGTGTGTGACCAGGAGCCTAAAACTGCAGACTGCTATGTAGCCAACAGGATGCCAGAGGCCAAGGGAGGAACATCGCTACAGAGGTCCCCAAGCTGGAAGGAGAGGCCTCAGGGACACCGCTCTCTCTTGGTTTTCTTCCTATCTCTCTGACCGCACTTTCTGTGTATCATTCGCTGGTGCTATTTCTTCTCCTCTGCCCCTTGCGGTTGGGGTTCCTCAGGGCTCGGTCCTAGGCCCCCTCCTCTTCTCTCTCTACATAGCCCCAGATGGACAAACCATTCGCAAATTTGGCTTCCGGTACCATCTTTATGCAGATGATACCCAACTATATACGTCATCCCGTGACATCACCCCTGCACTACTACAGAACCCCAGTGACTGTCTCTCTGCTGTCTCTAACATCAGGTCTTCTCTTTATCTGAAACTGAATCTTTCAAAAACTGAACTTGTGTTCCCTCCATCTACTAACCGACCTAACCCTGATATCTCCATTTCTGTCTGTGGCCTTACTATTACCCCGAGATGGCATGCCCACTGTCTGGGGTTTGTATTTGATTCAGATCTCACCTTTACCCCACATATTCAGACACTTGCACGCTCTGCCACCTGCACCTTAAAAACATCTCTAGAATTCGCCCTTTTCTCACCGTGGAAACATCAAAAACCCCTCATTGTCGCTCTGACCCCTCATTGTCGCTCTGACTCCTTATTGCCGCTTTGACCCCTCATTGTCGCTCTGACCCCTCACTGCCGCTCTGACCCCTCATTGTGGCTCTGATTCTCTCTCATCTTCACTATTGCAATTCTCTTCTAATTGGGCTTCCTCTTACTAAACTCTCCCCACTAATCTGTCCTGAATGCGGCCCCCAGACTCCTCTTTCTGTCACTCCGGTACACAGACGCATCTACCTTGTGTCAGTCGCTGTATTGCCCATCCATTACAGAATACAAGGTAAAATTATCACACTGACCCACATATCCATCCATAGCACTGCGCCCCCTATATCTCCTCTCTCGTCACTGTCTACCGCCCTAACCGTCCTCTCCGTTCTGCCAATGACCTTAGACTTGTATCCCCTGTTATAAGATCATCCCACTCATGTATCCAAGACATTTCTCAAGCTGCACCGGTGCTCTGGAATGCTTTACCCAAGACAATCCGATTAATCCCCAATTACAGCAGTTTCAAAACTGCCCTAAAATCACATCTGTATGGTCAGACTTATCACGTGCCCTGATCACAGTGTAGTATGCGGAGGTGGAGAACAATAAGACCTTTTATCCTTCCTCAGATCCTGCCCCTCCATCTAGAAGTTACACTGCACTCCTTGCACTTAGTATCTGTTTATTCACAGATACCGGCTGGTGACGGGTTCATACAGCTTCAGTTACACATCCTTTTCTAATAAAAGATGGCTGGACCATGGTAGTAATGAAGCCCTCTGACCTCTTGTGTCCCCCTATCTCCTCATAGATTGTAAGCTCTTGTGTCCTCCTCATAGAATGTAAGCTCTTGTGCCCAGGCCCTCACTCCTATTGTTTGATATGTTTATTTCTTTGTCACATTATAATGTCTCATGTTGTCTGTTCATGTGTCCTCTGATTTGTAAAGTGCTACGGAATACAGTGCGGAAAAAAAAGTATTTAGTCAGCCACCAATTGTGCAAGTTCTCCCACTTATAAAGATGAGGCTGGCCTGTAATTGTCATCATAGGTAGACCTCAACTATGAGAGACAAAATGAGAAAACTAATCCAGAAAATCACATTGATTTTTAAAGAATTTATTTGCAAATTATGGTGGAAAATAAGTATTTGGTCACCTACAAACAAGCAAGATTTCTGTCTCTCCCAGCCCTGTAACTTCTCCTTTAAGAGGCTCCTCTGTCCTCCACTCATTACCTATAGTAATGGCTCCTGTGTGATATTGTTATCAGTATAAAAGACTCCTGTCCACAACCTCAGTCACACTCCAAACTCCACTATGGTGAAGACCAAAGAGCTGTGGAAGGACCAGAAACAAAATGGTAGCCCTGCACCAGGCTGGGAAGACTGAATCTGCAATAGGCAAGCAGCTTGGTGTGAAGAAATCACCTGTGGGAGCAATAATTAGAAAATGGAAAACATACAAGACCACTGATAATCTCCCTCCATCAGGGGCTCCACGCAAGATCTCACCCGGTGGGGTCAGAATGATCACAAGAACGGTGAGCAAAAATCCCAGAACCCCACGGGGGGACCTAGTGAGTGACCTGCAGAAAGCTGGGACTAACGTAACAAAGGCTACCGTCAGTAACACACTACGCCGCCAGGGACTCAGATCCTGCAGTGCCAGACGTGTCCCCCTGCTTAAGCCAGTACATATCCGGGCCCGTCTGAAGTTTGCTAGAGAGCATTTGGATGTTCCAGAAGAGTATTGGGAGAATGTCATATGGTCAGATGAAACCAAAGTAGAACTGTTTGGTAGAAACACAACTCGTGGTGTTTGGAGGAGAGTGAATGCTGAGTTGTATCCAAAGAACACCATACCTACTGTGAAGCATGGGGGGGGGGGCAACATCATGTATGGGGCTGTTTCTCTGCAAAGGGACCAGGACGACTGATCCGTGTACATGAAAGAATGAATGGGGCCATGTATGGGGAGATTGTGAGTGCAAACCTCCTTCCATCAGCAAGGGCATTGAAGATGAAACGTGGCTGGGTCTTTCAGCATGACAATGATCCCAAGCACACCGCCAGGACAACGAAGGAGCGGCTTCGTAAGAAGCATTTCAAGGTCCTGGAGTGGCCTAGCCAGTCTCCAGATCTCAGCCCCATAGAAAACCTTTGGAGGGAGGTGAAAGTCCGTGTTGTCCAGCGACAGCCCCAAAACATCCCTGCTCTAGAGGAGATCTGCATGGAGGAATGGGCCGACATACCAGCAACAGTGTGTGCCAACCTTGTGAAGACTTACAGGAAACGTTTCACCTCTGTCATTGCCAACAAAGGAGATAGAACAAAGGATTGAGATGAACTTTTGTTCTTGACCAAATACTTATTTTCCACCATAACTTGCAAATAAATTCTTTAAAAATCAGACAATGTGATTTTCTGGATTAGTTTTCTCATTTTGTCTCTCATAGTTGAGGTCTACCTATGATGACAATTACAGGCCGGCCTCATCTTTATAAGTGGGAGAACTTGCACAATTGGTGGCTGACTAAATACTGTACTTTCTTTCTCCACTGTAAGTTGCCGGTATATAAAGTTATTATTATTATTATTATTATTATTAAGGCTGGAGTTCCACAGCCTCCTGTCTCTAAGACAGACAAGAACATTCTTGTGGAGAAGAAGCCAGCTCAGGGAGAATGTGCGCAGATGTTTTGGGTGTTACAAGGTGGGCCATGTAGGGTCTGCCTGCCCAGAGAAAGGGGCAGTGGTCACATCTACCCAACCAGTAATGATGTTCTTCTCTGATAGAAGACATAACTTGCAGCACCGCATGCAGCCTGTGGGGGAAGGGGGTAAAGTCACTCGGAGATTAAGAAACTCAGGTGTGAGTTCTCTGGTCTGGCCAGAAATAATAGACTGATGTAATTACGGGAAAGTTCATATGGACTGGGGTGCTGGTAGTGGGATCAGAGAAGTGGGAGGGTCAGATGAATTACCTGTTGATGTATTGTTGGGGAATGATTTCTGTGTATGTGCCCGATGTATCACCATCACCCACACAAGTACATGATGTAATGGGCACAGGCCTGAGGGGACAGTGTGTATAGGAGGTAGGGCTGGGCTCAGAACAGGGAGGAGGTAGCCAGGTGTGCAGGGCTCAAAGCAGGGAGGAGATAGCCAGGTGTGCAGGGCTCAGAGCAGGGATTAGGTAGCTGTTAGAATTCCGATGCAGGGCCAAAATACAGGAGAAGCAGAAATGGGCTGACAACTGCAAGCAGTAAAAATGTTACTTAAAGGCAATACACCTCTGTGAGCCAAGACTGGCCTCAGACGCCTTCACAAGAGCTCCTCGCAAGAAGAGATGGACTTTCGCTGAATCTGAAGGCCGGAATTGTCACCAGAACAGAAAGTGTATCACAAATAACCGCACTGCAGCAGAAGCCTACACCAGAACCACACACTACTCACAGGAGTAAAGATCAAAGAATGGTCGGCAATCACAGGTCTGCAGCTGAAGAGGGAAACGAGGAACCAAATCACGAGATGAAGACAAATCCGGAGAACAAAGCCAATAGTCGAAACCGATCGGGAACGCTAGAACAAAATCGTAGGACGAAAGAGTAATCAAGTAACTTAGTCAGAGGCCAGTATAGATGTGAACAACACAAGGACAGCAATCAAACTGGAGTACTACAAGATTTACCAGCAATCCTAGTTTAGCAAGGAGGGATTTATAAAGGCCTGCTCAGGCACTGATTGAAAAAGCCTGAAGGTCAGGAGAGGAAGCTTGCTTCCCAATATTGTTACAGCAACCTTAAAGTAGCAATATTCCTGACAGTAGTCAGGTGTGCAGGGCTCAGAACGGGGAGTAGGTAGCCAGGTGTGCAGGGCTCAGAACGGGGAGTAGGTAGCCAGGTGTGCAGGGCTCAGAGCAGGGAGGAGGTAGCCAGGTGTGCAGGGCTCAGAACGGGGAGGAGGTAGCCAGGTGTGGAGGGCTCAGACCAGGGAGGAGGTAGGCAGTTGTGCAGGGTTCAGAACAGGGAGAAGGTAGCCAGGTGTGCAGGGCTCAGAGCAGAGAGAAGGTAGCCACATGTGCATGGCTTAGAACAGGTAGGAGGTAGCCAGGTGTGCATGGCTCTGAGCATGAGTCTTAAAGAGGACCTTTCACGTCCTCATGTATATGCTGTTTTACATACCGCTAGAAAGCTGACAGCGTGCTAACGTTATACAGAGTGCGACATCCCTCTACCTGATGGTATGACTACACTCGCTGTCGCCAATGCCATGGGAACCCATCTGAGGATCCGTCGATACGTGACGTAATTGCGTGGGTCAAGGAGCATGAAGGAAATCTGGGACTCAATTTCTCAGATCAGGAATTTCATGTGCTCAATGAGTCGCTCTCATTTGATGAAGACACTTTGAAATATCCCAGCAGGCCTCTTTTTCCCTTGAAAGGATCATAGGCTGCTGAAGTCCATCCGGTCAAAGGACTGAGATGTTGAACTTGGGGCAGCCTCTAGTTCCACCAATAGGGGGCCTAGGTCCTTCCAAGTGGACAAGACACTGGATAAAATACTTGAACCCTACAAATTGTACAGTGCTGCTGAATATGTTGCGCTATATAAATTAAATTTATTATTATTATTATAAAGCTATGACAAGGGAGTGGAGACATCCCAAAAAGGCAACCTATTTTATCCAGGAGGTTTAGGACCCTATTTCCCATCACTGAGTCTCAGCAGTATCGTTGGGGTCCCCCACCTAAGGTGGATATGGCGGTAGCTAAATTGTCATACCATGCGGCGGAAGATGGCTCCAATCTCCAAGTCTCTATACATAGACGCATGGAGTGCACCCTTAGGAGGGCTTATTCCTCGGCCTCTGCTCAGTCTTCTGTGGGCATCGCCTCCAACGAGGTAGTGAATAAGCTGCACTCCGACCTGGCCCAACTGGAGAGGTACATTAACTCCGGAGTCTCCAGAGACAATCTATTATCCTTTATGGGTGTGGTTTCCTTGACTATCTGGTGGAAGCTTCCGTACACTAAGTCAAGATGGCTGCCAAAACTAAGGTCCTCTCTACAGCTGCTAGAAGGCCATTATGGTTGAAGCCTTGGCGAGCAGACAATGCGTCCAAGTATAACTTATGCTCCCTAACTTTTGAGCTGGGTAAACATTTGGGCAGGTGCCTGGACGACATTATGGAAGGTCTTGCGATAAAGGATGAGTCCCTTCTGCAGTCTTTTAGAGGAAAAGCAGGACCTTCTGGCCAGGGCAGAAGTTATCAGCCGCCACCTCAGTCTACGCTCCAATATCAGAGGCGTTTCTAGATATCAGTCCAGAGGGGCTGGACGTAAGTTCCCCAAGGAAGGCGACAGAAAGAAGCTTGGCTTTTGACGCCAGCTTCTCGCCTCCTGCAGCGTCAAATACTCCTGTTGGGGAATGCCTCTCCCATTTTTCTCACCTTCTGGCAGGAGATGATTGAAGACCTTGGGTCTTACAGGTAATACAGCAGGGTTATGCGGCTGATTTTCTTTGCCTGCCACAAGACGGATTCATCGCAACCCGCTCTCTTACTGCACTGAAGCAGGTTATACTGAAAAATTCCATTCTGGAATACCTGGGCAAGGGGGTTTTGAAAAAAGTTCCCCCCTCAGAAGAAGGTTTTGGTGTCTTCTCTCCAGACTTACTGCTACCAATATAATGTATGATTATAGTCCTAATATAGCTAAGTCTCTTCATAAGGAAAGAGCGTTTCCAAATGGAGACTGTGAAGTCGGTCACATCCTTTCTGCAGAGATGTTCTTGTCACTCTTGACCTAAAGGATGCGTACTTACATGTTCTAGTTATCCTCCTAGAACTTTCTTTACCTCTGACAAGGAGAGAAAAAATAATCAGAGCGGTTCAGTATCTTCTCAAGACACGTCTGGTGTTCATCAGAACAACTATGAGAGTCCTAGACCTCATGTCAGCCTCAGCTGATGCAGTCCCTTGGACTTCCAGCTGGAAGTACTAGGGGTCTGGAATCATGGCCCTCCGAGTATTGACAAGAGGTTCAGATTTTCTCCCAGAACCCGTCTTTCCCTCAACTGGTGGATACGCCTGAAAGTCAGAAGTCCACGGTCCAACCTTGTTGACCGATGCATCCTTTCAGGATGAGGAGCCCATCTGTACGAGAAGACCGTACAAGGAGTCTGGAGCAGGCTAGAAAGGATAACATCATCCATCTGGAGGGAACTCAGAGCAGTTTACCTGGCACTCCTCCATTTCTCTCCTCTTCTCAGAGGAAGAGTTGTCAAGATCCGGTCTGACAACATGGCGACCATAATAAACAGGGAGGCACCAGATCGTTATTCCTCCTCAGGGTGACAGGTCTGATTTTCACCTGGGCAGAGAAAAATCTGACCCATCTCTCCGCAGTTCTCATCAAGGGCTCCTTGAACATAGTAGCGGATCAGTTGAGTCAGGGTCTTACCGTATCAGAAGAATGGTCTCTCAATCAAGAGTGTTCAACCAGATCACCCTGAAGTGGGGTCTCCCAGAAGTAGACCTTATAGCAACCAGACTCAATGCCAAGGTAGAGACGTTCTGCTCACTGTATCAGGAGGACTATCTCTTGGCAGTGGATGCCCTGTCCATCCCTTGGAGGTTCAGGCTGGAGTACATCTTCCCTCCATTTTATATGATACTAAGGGTATTGATGAAAGTCAGACAGGACCTATGTGATAGCCATTCTGTTATTCTGGTCAAAAAGAGCTTGGTGTTCCCAACTCATGCTCATGAGTCGAGGGATCTATTGGAGGCTTCCCATAATCCAGAACCTGGTTTCTCAGGGAACTCAGAAGTGCCAGGAGCTCAACCTGACAGCCTGGAGGTTGGTCAGTCCCTATGGAAATCTAGAGGACTGTCAGAAGCCGTCCTGAAGACCCCTTCCTGCGCAAGAGCAGAATCCACCAATAAAAGCTACCTAAGGATAGGTAATGTCTGCAAGGAATGGTGCTCCAGACAGTAGTGAATAGTTCGAATCCTTCTACAAGAGTGATTCTAAATTTTCTTCAGCATGGTTTGGATAAGGGCCTTTCCCCTGCCACACTTGAGGTACAGGTTTCAGCCCTATTTGCCTGCTTAAGCAGATGATTGTCTCAGAACCCCTTAATTCCCAGATTTCTTAAGGGTGCTATGAGACTTAAGTCAGTGGATGAAGCTCCCGTTCCACACTGGGATCTATCCACAGTTCTTTCTGGTCTCTGCGGCCTGCCATTTGAACCATTGGAGGAGATGGATCTTAAGTTTCTGGCTTTCAAAACCACCTTTTTTCTAGCTATCACCTCAGCAAAGAGAGTAGGAGAATTGCAGGCTTTTCTTCTGAAGAGCCATATATTTCTTTTTTTTCTGATAGGGTCCAACTCAGATTCCTTCCTGGGTTTAACCCTAAGGTGCCCTCTCGGGCAAATATCAACCAGGTGGTCTCCTTACCAGTTTCTTTCCCAGCTCCATCTTCCAAGGAGGAGGGAAAACTCCATACACTGGATGTAGTAAGGTGTCTCCAAATTTATCTTCTGCGTACACGGCCCTTCAGATCGGACAACCTTAATTAATATACATGGGTAGAGACAAAGGTCTCAAGGTTTCCAAACCCTCTTTATCAAGATGGATTAAGGAAGCAATTAAAACTTCTTTTTGCTCTCAGGGGTTAAAAATCACCTGAGTTCATCAGAGCCCATCCAACAGAGCGCTGTGTCGACCTCCTGGGCTGAGAGTCGGTCTTGCCTTTTGAGCAGATTTGTGCAGCCGCTTTTTGGTCATTCCAACTGACCCTTGTTACACACTATCGGTTAGATGTCCATAGTTCAGAGTCTGATTTTCGGGGAAGGTCATAGTTTTCAAGCACCGGAGTGAATCTTTTCTGATTTGCTCCGGATGAATCCTGTAAAGTGTTTAGGGTCAGTAACCCTTACCCTAACTTACATTCACAATTGATGGTGCATTGTCAGTGGGTCTTACACAAACTTACTGGCACTCTCTCTCTACACACTTAGAGAGGGCACGGGGCCACTGCCACTCAATCTCCTCTCAAGGCGGGTCCCAGGAGGCAGCACTTGGAAGATGGGCTCAGGAGACAGCAAGCGGGACTCTGGAGCAGATTTTGCCCTGCCATGGCAGGAGGTAGCGGTGCACCTGTCCAGGACGGTTGGGAGGTACGGTCTGCCTAGTCTCCTGCTAGGGATTATTTTTGGACATACACTGTATATATACTGTATATATCAATATACACCATGAGAACACAATCTATTAGAAATAGAATATTAGTAAAAGCAGCAAAAACTATGATTATCATTTTCCTTTATCATGTGAAACTCATGGACAAGAAACTTGTGCCTGCTGGTAGAGACACAGGACCTCTCCAGCTTACCACCACAACAAGCCATGTACACATTGTGGTGGGAATATGCACATTCGTGAGGGTGTTACATGTAAGACATCCTCTAACACCTGAGGTGACTATTCTGAATATCTAGTCATGCTCTTTGGATTAAGAATGTTCCAGCTGTTTTTCCAGAATTTGTAAACATCTTCCATGACTTGCTGTAAATCTGCGAGGTCATTGCCTCGACAACATCTTAATTTCCTCTCCAGACCTCACATCCCACAGAAAACATGTTCATCTTGTCCTCCTATGGCTGTTTGAAAGTCAACTTTTTGCCAAGTTGGAGAAATGGGAGTTTGAAAAATCTTCCTTGGCTACATTATCTCAGACGAGAAGCTGCGGAGAAGATCATGTCATGATCAACTGGCCTCACCCTCAGGGCTTTACAGAGACTCCCTGACAATTTCTACAGGAAGTTTATCCCTAACGTTTCCTCTCTGACTGCGTCCAACACCAAGCAATCTGTCTTCAAGGCCATTGAATCTCCTATAGGAGCCGATGCTGTTACAGAGGAGTGGTGATCTTCAGCAGAGATTCCAGACTCCATGTGCTTTACATCATCCTGCTGGGATTTCTCCTAAGACTTTCTGACCTTTCCTACAAGTAGTGATGACCTCCTCACAGACCTCTGGATCTGTCTTAGGATCTGCTCTGATACAATCCTATATGGACTGGTCTGGCACTAATTCATGGAAGACTTTCACCATATGGACAATATTCCCCAATTTCTCTTTACTAACAGATATTCACTTACACTATATATGGTCTGATGGGTTACAAAAATGAAGAATTTCCCACATTTCAAACAAGAATAAGATTTCTTCTATTTTTTTTTTTTATTTCACACGTACAGGAGAACATCAAAATGGTTTCCCCACCTTGTCAATTCTCTTGGACTTTACAAATAAAACATTTGCCACATTATATATACATCGTCTCTCCTGTGTGAATTCTTTCATGTCTAACAAGACTTGATTGATGTTTAACACATTTCCCACACACTGAACATGAATATGGCTTCTCTCCTGTGTGAATTCTCTCATGTGTAACAAGACTTGACTTAAGTTTAAAACATTTCCCACATTCTGAACATGAATATGGCTTCTCTCCTGTGTGAATTCTCATATGTATGACAAGCCTTGATTTATCCCTAAAACATTTGCCACATTCTGAACATGAATATGGCTTATCCCCTGTGTGAATTGTCTCATGTTTAACAAGATTTGCTTTAACTCTAAAACATTTCCCACATTCTGCACATGAATATGGCTTCTCTCCAGTATGGATTTTCTCATGTATAACAAGAGTTGCTTTATCTTTAAAACATTTCCCACATTCTGAACATGAATATGGCCTCTCTCCTGTGTGTCTTCTTTCATGTATCACAAAAGTTGCTTTATCTTTGAAACATTTCCCACATTCTGAACATGAATATGGCCTCTCTCCTGTGTGACTTCTCTCATGCTTAGCAAGAGTTGCTTTATCTTTAAAACATTTTCCACATTCTGAACATGAATATGGCCTCTCTCCTGTGTGAATTCTCTCATGTGTAACAAGATTTGCTTTTTGAGTAAAACATTTCCCACATTCTGAACATGAATATGGCCTCTCTCCTGTGTGACCCCTCTCATGTTTAGTAAGATCTGATTTCTTAGTAAAACATTTCCCACATTCTGAACATGAATATGGCTTCTCTCCTGTGTGAATTCTTCTGTGGGCAGTAAGGGTTGAGCTGTGTCTAAACTCTTTTCCACATTCACCACAATGATACTTTTTCCCTCCTTTCTGGCTGGTACTTGGGGTCACAATCTGTGATTGATCAGAAGGTTCCTCATGATTCGGGGGATTATATGATGGATCTGTACTGTGATGTCCTGGATGTACATTAGGGGTAATGAGGTTTTCTCCTGAGCAGCGCTCCATCATATCTTCATCTTCTCCTTTATCATTTACTGATAACATGAAGTTTCCCTCAGAGATCTTACTGGAATTTTCTGTTAAATAAATAATGAAACCCATATTAATCCTATCAAATTGTGCTGCAGTTTATAATGTATCAGTGACATATCCCGGAGATACAGAGACATTAAATTTATGGTTACATTTTTCATACACTTCATGTTTTCTTATCGCGATTCTTTACAATAAGTGGCCACACCAGAAATAACACCTATGAATTACTGTGAGCAACTACTTAATATACTGCAATAAGCAGAGCAACCTCCTGGTGTAGACGTAGTCAGCTCCCAGGTTTACAAAGTGCTCTGGTCCCAACATGGCTGATGATGGAAGATCACATGATCAGACTTGTCCGTCAGTGGCCTCCATTTAATAACACTGCACTTGGCATAGATAACTGGCACATACATAGAGTTACTCAATGGACGGGTCTAGTGATGTGCTCCTACATCCGTGGCCATATTGGGACCGAAGCATTGTGTATACAGAAGAGAGGGATATAGACAAGAGTGCAGTGATGATGGGTATATGGCAGTATATTAGTAAGGGGGTCACGGTGTGTCCAGCACATTCATAAAATATACAGTGGCCAATCCCTTTAATATAAACATCAGTATTCTACCCAGAATCCCAAAAACGGGACAGAAAATGAACGTGACTTTTTTTTTTTTTTTTTAATTCCTTCTTCATCCAGACTGGCCTCACCCTAAATAGATAAAGCAGTTGTGGTGACAGAACCATTCTAGATGGGGCCATCTTGTCTGTCCTTGTAGTCGCCCTGACCAGATAAACCAGTTGTGGTGACAGAACCATATTAGATGGGGTTTGGTTTGGTTAGCTTTTTAGCTTAGTCTTGTCTGGACTCTGAGCGGGTCATCTTCTATTCAACGATCAGCCAGATACAGTCTCGTTGCTTTCCTGAAACCTTGGATCTAGTAACCAGTTACAGTAGTTATTTGTTGCATGTGAACCGTGAGTAGCAGGAATATTAGATTCTTGGCTTCTCACTGCGGGCGAGTGTTTCTGAAGTGTGAACAGACAGGGTGTGATGATTCTGCTTAAATATGGCTAAAACTCAAAGCTATATTTTGGTCTCTGGGTAGTGTATTTCTCTCTAGTTCCATTTATTCATACTGTGCGCAGCTATAAGCATAGGTGTATATTGGCAGTAGTGGCAACACTGGAACAATAGGGCTCCATTGTACTCCTACACAGCCCTGAGTGATCAAACAATAGGGCATTGTTCCAGCCTGGGCTGTTAGATCAGATATGCCTGATAATATTGTATCATTCCATTTGGTCTCAGCTCTATACAAAAGATCTGGACTTGATTGCATTAACTCATCAGACGTGCTGCCGCCGGTGACATCATTCTGGGAGGTGGCATAAAGGGTATAAAAGATGAGGTAAGAGTCAGTGGGAGGAGATAATGCTATGGAGATTATGCTATGGAGATTGGGCTGAGACCATCAGAGACTACAGAGTTGTTACAGACAGACCATGAGGAGATTTTTGTGATGAGCCTATTGGACTAATGCTGAGAGACTGTGAAGAGCATGCAGGCGGGATTATTGTACTGTGATGCCACATGCTAGGAGTTAATGCCACATGCCAAGAAGCTTCCACTGGTGACTCACACATGCTATGTGTGAGTGTTGGACTACAGAACCACAGCAAGGACATGTGTGGTAAAGTAATTATTTCACCTTTATCCCTTTTATTTTATTGTACTGTATCTTGCAACTAGTAACTGTTAATACTTGCATATGTCTGCATATCTGTTCTGATCTGTATATGTTAGATGTTAATACCGACCCATTTAGGGGTTAATAAATATATAAAATTTAGAAGGCTTGTCTTGTATTTATCTGGTGAACCCGGCACTCACTGGCGGTGAGTGTGGTTTTTATATGAAAGAGGACTCAGGGTGTGGCCACAGCGGTGTTGGCGCAAGGAGGATCTTTCACATTGGTGTCTGCGGTGGGATCTTAGGATAAACGGCGTGTGTTGGTGACCTTTATCACTCACATGCTGGGGATTATGGTAATCCTATGAGACAAGCTCGGCATTAAAGCAAGCATTAATATACAGTGAAAGTTTGATACAGTGCTGTTCCCCTCCCTTATTCTTTGTATTCTATCCTATCTTTTATTTGGCAAATACCAGTGGATGGCCAGTGGGCTCAGAAGCAGAGCTCAAGAACTGCAGAACCAGGCTTTAGGAGATCCTGAGCATATGGCTGAAATGGAGGCAGCCACAGCCATGCAGAGAATCGAGCAGAGTCCTGATTTTGGGGCTAGGCCAGGAAGTGCGGCAAGCAGCCCGGTCCCAAGGATTACTTCACCAGGAGGGACCAGTAGCCTCAGCCTTGCTATGGGAATGGTTTCATACTGGCAAATGGCCCTACAGCAAGTAGGCACCAGTGACCCTAACACATACCTGCAGGTGTTGGACCGTTTTCTGGAAGCGGTAGAAGAAGAACGGCAGGCCGCAGAACGGCAGGCAGATCGTGAGGCAGCAGAACGGCAGGCAGAGAGAGAGAGGAAGGCAGCAGAACGGCAGGCAGCAGAACTGCAGGCTGATCGTGAGGCAGGAGAACGAGAGCGGCAGTTTCAGCTTGAGCTCAAAAGGATGGAGCTCTCCCAGCAGGCACAAACCGCCCATGTGCAAACTCCAACAACCCTGCAGAGACCCTCAACTTGGAAGGAGAAGCCAGTCCGGAGTTCACCACAGCCATCTGTCGTCAGGTCGGGTGAGACAAACTATGCCCCGGGTGGTCCCTCCCCTGTCCCAAGAACTCTGGGCGCCCAGGTGACCTTTCCCAAACCCCAAGGGGAGGTGCGGCGGGGCCATGCCTGTAACCAGACAGGACATTTCAAGGAGGAGTGCCCCAACTACCCTGAGAACTTCCCTGCTTCCCAAGCCACAGCAGGTGGCCCATCTGTGTATCTGGACGGGGGGTGCAGGAAAAGGAATGCGGACTGTGGGACTATTGATTGATTTGCCTAATAATGTACTGTTGGAATGTGAAAGATCCTCCGTGCGCCAAACCGCTTTGGCTCACCCCTGAGTCTTCTTTCATATAAAAAACCACACTCACCTCCAGTGAATGTCGGGTTCACCAGATAAATACAAGACAAGTCTTCTAAATTTTATATATTTATTAACCCCTAAATGGGTCGGTATTAAAATCTAACATATACAGTTCAGAACAGATATGCAGATATATACAAGCATTAACAGTTACTAGTTACAAGATACAGTACAAATAAAATAAAAGGGATGAAGGTGAAACGATTACTTTACCACACATGTCCTTGATGTGGTTCTATAGTCCAACACTCACACATGGCATGTGGAGATCACCAGTGTAGGCTGTTTAGCATGTGGCATTAATCCAATAATCCAGCCTGCATCACAGTCTCTCAACATTAGTCCAGTAATCTCTCTCAGTCTCTTGTAGGCTCATCATCGTCAGCAGCAGCATTCCAACCTGCCTGCTCATAGTAGCATCTCAGTGATAGTCTCTCTCAGTGGAAGTCTGTGATGGTCTCAGCCCAATCTCCATAGCATCAACTCCTTAACATAATCTCCACCCACTGACTCTTACCTCATCTTTTATACCCTTTATGCCACCTCCCAGAATGAGGTCACCGGCAACAGCATGTCTGATGAGTTAATGCAATCAAGTCCAGATCTTTTGTATGTAGATGAGACCAAATGACCTGATACAATGTTATCAGCCATATCTGGTCAACCAGTGCAGCTGGACAATGCATGTTTTTTTGATCAGCCAGGACTGTGTATGAATCCAATGGAGCCCTATTGTTCCAGTGTTGCCACTACTGCCAATATACACCTAGGCTCATAGCTGCGCACAGTATGAATAAATGGAACTAGAGAGAAATACGCTACCCAGAGACCAAAATACATCTCTGAGTTATGGCCATATTTAGGCAGAATCATCACAAGGCTCATCACAAAAATCTCCTCATGGTCTGTCTGTAACAACTCTGTAGTCTGTGATGGTCTCAGCCCAATCTTCATAGCATAATCTCCATAGCATTATCTCCATAGCATCATCTCCTCCCACTGACTCTTACCTCATCTTTTATACCCTTTATGCCACCTCCCAGAATGAGGTCACCGGCGGCAGCACGTCTGATGAGTTAATGCAATCAAGTCCAGATCTTTTGTATAGAGCTGAGACCAAATGGAAAGATACAATATTATCAGGCATATCTGATCTAACAGCCCAGGCTGGAACAATGCCCTATTGTTTGATCACTCAGGGCTGTATAGGAGTACAATGGAGCCCTATTGTTCCAGTGTTGCCACTACTGCCAATATACACCTATGCTTATAGCTGCGCACAGTATGAGTAAATGGAACTAGAGAGAAATACGCTACCCAGAGACCAAAATATAGCTTTGAGTTTTAGCCATATTTAAGCAGAATCATCACACAGGGCTTCTCTTAAATGTGAGTATTTCTCTCTACTAGACTTCTCTATCTAGCCTCAGTTAGCGTCCGTTCATTCTGAGGCCATTTTAGGGAGAAAACATGGCCAGAAGTGTTTGTTAGTATTTTCTGTAGATAGGAGTCTGTTCGCACAGGATTTTGGTCTGCTACCTGTTTTTGGGTGCGGTTCTCTGCAGATCTCTCAGAGAGGTTGTCTGTGATGGCCTCCCAGTCTTTGCTGGTTTGGATTCCCTGAGCAGGTTGTGAGTCCAGTCTATTATATGTTTCTTGTTTCTTTAGACTCCCCATTCCTCTGCTTTCTATTGCAGGATATTTCCTATACAGTTTAATGCTGTTTGTTCTTGTGTTCACTGTTACTGCTTAGGTCCCCTGATCGTAACACTTAATCCAATGTATTCACTATGACTAATGACAGGATGGAGAGGGAGACGCTCCTGCCCCAGTCTGAACAGTACCAGAAACTCCTCACATCTATCTCCAGTAGTCCAGTATTCACACAACGCTCCGGTATAACTTCTGCTTTATGGCTTATAGTTCTGTTCTTAGTTTAATAGCTGGAATTACTTTCTGCCCGGAGAGTTACTGGAAAGAGCTCTAAGGGGGAACCAACCTTAAGAAACCTGTGAATTCTCCTTCTCCATTCATTACTCCGTACCTGTGGTAACACCTCCTGGAATTTCCTCCTCCACTTCCCTCTTACACAGGTGATGGCCCCTCATCCTCTCTTCTTCAGCCTCCGCTTTAATATTAGTCACATCTTCTCCCTGATTTCTGGCAATGGATCCATCTGTAGGAAACACACAGTGATGGAATAGATTGACATGTGATGATGAGATGATGGGAGTAGTAGTATCTAGATGATAAAGTCTCCCCTCCTTACACTGCTGATCAGACCAGTAATCCGTCTCCTCTTCTGCTTCTTCTTTAACCTCAGCCTTAATATCCATCAGATTTTCACCCTAAACAGGGAAGAAATAATGTAAAATGGCCTTTGGTTGGGTCACTTTATGGTCAGATGTTGGAGAGACTTTAGCGCCATCTACCTGCTGACTGTCTGGGACATTCTCCTCCGGGCAGTCCTGGGAATACAGAGGACTCGGGGGACATCTCTCGGGGGGATTTCTCCTACTGGATCCATCTGTGGAGACACAAACACACAGTGACGGAATACATGAGCTGCTGGAGATCTGTCTATACATCAGACACTTCTAGGGGTAGTTATGGGGGGACCCTAAATAACAACTTTCTGCTACACCCCAAGATAATCCAGTCCGCCCCACATTGACCTCCCAGGCCTGGAGCTGCTGTTCATCCAGAGACTCGGCTCTCACTCCGTCCTCGGGGGAATCCATTCTCAGCAGGGGACAGGAGACTGCGACAATGAGGTATTTAGATGGTCGTCTGCTGATAGTCATATACAGTTACCTATAAGAGGGGCCACACGGGGGAGAGCCTGATCTTATATCAGTCAGATGAAGTAAGGAGAACTACTACTCCTAGTCTCCTCTCCACCAGCGATGGGAAACCACTGAGGTGCTGGAGAAAGCTCTACGGTTATATGCCCACTACTTTTCTTTCCCTGGGTACACAATCCCTCTCTCCTCAGTTTATGTCATAGTACTGATCAGACACAATATTATAACCATTTGCCTGATATTGCTCCCCTTCAGCTGTCCTGTTGAGGCCTGGACTCCACAAGACTTCTGAAGGTTCCTGTGGTATCTAACACAAGACACTAGATCCTGTCAGTCCTGTAAGTTCCTCGGTGTGGCCTCCGTGGATCGAATAGGTTTTCCAGCACATCCCGCAGATGATCGATCAGATCGAGATCTGGAGGATTTGGAGCCGAGTCACCTCCTTCATTACTTTGTCATGTTTATCATTCACAGACATATCTGCAGTGTGACATGGACATTAGGGGGCACCGCTGCCATGACGGGGGTATCTGACCCTTATAATGATTCAGTAGGTGGTTCATGTCATATCCTCATGATGCCAAGGCTTGCAGCAGAATATTGCCCAAAGCATCACATGGCCCCCACTGACCCCTTCTTCCCACAGTGCACCTGGTGCTATCTCTTCACTAGGTAAGTGACGACCACACCCGGCCATCCACATGATGTAAAATGGGATTAATCGGACGAGATCTCCATCTTCTATTGCTCCATGATCCAGTTCTTGGACCCGACTGTCTAGTCTACACTCCCCACACCCATCAATGTGTCTTGGCTGCCCATGACCCTCTATATCAGGAACACCCAACAAGACCCTTAGAGACACTTTGGCCCAGTCAAACGCCATCATAATTCGGCTCTTTTCCAAGTCACATTTTCCCATTCTTCCTGCTTTCGACACATCATCTTCACAGCGTACTGTTCACTTACTGCCTAATATATCCCCCACCCCACCCCCTAGACAGGAGCCATTGTAACATCAAAGACCTTCTGTAACATCTTTCCGGATGAACTCTTTGGATAAGTTGATGGTTACTCTACCTCTACGGTAAATGTGATGGCGCCATCACTCTGATCAGTAGTATTATAGAAGGGCGTACGAGGGCGAAGAGATCACAGGAGTTATTGCCCCAACCAGAAAGAAAAAGCAATTTTGGGACTTTTTCTCCATTAGAATAAATAATTTTAGATTTTATTAGTTTGGACATGGGCGCAATCAAATCACAGAGGGAGACCCGTCCCATGTAACTGCCCAAATGCCGATGAAGAGGATTCTTTTGTGGACAGGTTCTGGCATACAGGTCAGGGTGACATCAGATGAAGAGGGTGGTAACCATTGTGCAAGCCCAACATTCAAAAAGCCTGACCCGGGACAGACCTAGTCGAAGCTCGTGGGGTGGGGGTGGTGGGACTGCTGGCGGTGTAGGAGGCAGCAACTACACGCGGTCGTCTCCCGTGTGGGAATTTTTCTTTACATTGCCAAACTATAAATCCATTGCTATGTGCC
>CAMRHE010001774.1:0-36858 GCA_947044405.1 Leptodactylus fallax | reverse complement strand
CGATGTCCTGTATCCTCGGGGTATATATATATAAGGTTCCCCGATGTCCTGTATCCTCAGGGTATATATATAAAGGTTCCCCGATGTCCTGTATCCTCAAGGTATATATATATATATATATATATAAGGTAAGGTTCTGGACGGTCGCTATGTCTCTCCCAGATTCCTCACTGACGTGTGGTAAGTGGGTTACAACACAGGTAACAAAACCTCAGCTGTGAGAAGTCTTTCTGTTAACCTCTTCTTGTCCTGCTAGGGAGGGGCCTTATTAAAGGCCTATAAAAGGTTGCTGTGTTCTCGTTCCTGGGCAGAGAGGAGCCGGTTCTGTCACTACAGTCTGAGGACTGCTGAGAGTCCGGTGTGAGCGGCTGCCATTACTTGGCCCTGCATGGTGACCGTGTGGCTGGAGCTCGCCCTGTACGGTTAGTATTACCTGTGTTTAGTGAGTAGCTCGGACGAGCAGGACTTTAATTGTTGTTTTTCCTGAAGTTAAGGTTGATTTATTTTCTGCCAGTTTTTTTGAAAAATAAACCTACAGGCTAAAACCTGCTGTAACCTGATAAGTGTCTGTCTCTGACTGTCTGGGTCCCCTGCTGCTACCACTGAGCCTATCCCCCCCCCCCACAGTATATATAAGGTTCCGATGTCCTATCCTGAGTATATATATATATATATTATATATATATATATATTATATATATATAGTGTCTCATGTCCTGATCCTCAGGTATATATATATATTCCTCTCCATGTCTGTATCATATATATATATATATATAAGGTTCCGATTCCCGTATCCCTTATATATAAAGTTCCCCGATGTCCCGTATCTCAGGGTATATATATGTATAAGGTCTCACAGTCCTGATCCTCGTGGGTATATATATATAAGGTCCCCAATGTCCTGTATCCTCAGGTATATATATATAAGGTTCACCGATGTCCTGTCCAGGTATATATATATAAGGTTCCCGATGTCCTGCATCCCTCAGGGTATATATATATATAAGGTTCCCGAAGGTCCCTTATCCTCAGGGTATATATATATAGCATCCCCGATGTCCAGATCCGGGTAGCAGTATATATAAGGATCCCCCGATGTCCCGTATCCCTCGGGGTATATATATATAAGGTTCCCCCATGTCCTGTATCCCTTCAGGTATATATATATAAGGTTCCCGAAGGTCCCGTATCCCCGTGCTATATATATAAATCTCTCATGTCCTTGTATCCTCAGGGTATATATATATATAAGGTCCCCGATGTCCCGTATCCCTCGGGTATATATATACAAGGTTCCCCCGATGTCCCGTATCCTCGGGGTATATATATAAAAGGTTCCCCGATGTTCTGTATCCCCCGGGGTATATATATATAAGGTTCCCATGTCCTGTATCCTTGGGGTATATATATAATAGTCTCGATGTCCTGTATCCTCAGGATATATATATATATATATATAAGGATCCCCCGATGTCCCGTATCCGGGTATATATATATAAGGTTCCCGATGTCCCGTATCCCTCGGTGTATATATATATATAAGGTTCCCGATGTCCTTGTATCCTCGGGGTATATATATATATAAGGTTCCCCCGATGTCCCGTATCCCCGGGGTATATATATATAGTGTTCCCCGATGTCCTGTATCCTGTGTATATATATATATACCCCGATGTCCTGTATCCTCAGGGTATATATATATATATATAATAGATCCCCGATGTCCCGTATCCCGGGGTATATATATATAAGGTTCCCCGATGTCCTGTATCCTCGGGGTATATATATATATAAGGTTCCCCGATGTCCTGTATCCCTCAGGGTATATATATATGGGGTTCCCCCCGAAGGTCCTGTATCCTCAGGGTATATATATATATAAGGTTCCCTGATGTCCCGTATCCCTCGGGGTATATATATATAAAGTTCCCTGATGTCCTGTATCCTAGGGGTATTATATTAAGGTCGATGTCCTGTATCCCCGGGGTATATATATATATGGTCCCCAATGTCCTGTATCCTCAGGTATATATATATAAGGTTCACCGATGTCCTGTATCCTCAGGGTATATATAGAAAAAAGGTTCCCGAAGGTCCTGTATCCTCAGGGTATATATATATATAAGGTTCCTGGATTCCTTATCCTTAGGGGTATATATATATAAGGATCCCTGATGTCCCGTTCCTCGGGTATATATATATATCCGATGTCCCGTATCCCTCGGGGTATATATATATAAGGTTCCCCCATGTCCTGTATCCTCAGGGTATATATATATATAGAAATAGGTTCCCCCGATGTCCCGCATCCTCGGGGTATATATATATATAAGGTTCCCCCGATGTCCTGTATCCTCAGGGTATATATATATATAAGGTCCCCGATGTCCCGTATCTCGGGTATATATATATAAGGTTCCCGATGTCCCGTATTCGGGGTATATATATAAAAGGTTCCCCGATGTTCTGTATCCTGGCATATATATATAAGGTTCCTGATGTCTGTATCCTTGGGGTATATATATATAGGTTCCCTGATGTCCTGTATCCTCAGGGTATATATATATAAGGATCCCCGATGAACCGTATCCTCGGGGTATATATATATAAGGTTCCCTGATGTCCCGTATCCCGGGTATATATATATAAGGTTCCGGACATGTCCTTGTATCCTCGGGGTATATATATAAGGTTCCCGATTCCCGTATCCTCGTGTATATATAAGGTTCCTGATGTCTGTATCCTCAGGGTATATATATATAAGGTTCCTGGATGTCCTGTATCCCTCAGGTATATATATATATATATAAGGATCCCCATGTCCTGTATCCTCGGGGTATATATATAAGGTTCCCCCGATGTCCCGTATCCTCGGGGTATATATATATAATTCCCGATGTCTGTATCCTCAGGGTATATATATATAAGGTTCCCGATGTCCTGTATCCTCAGGTATATATATATATATATATAAGGATCCCGATGTCCCGTATCCTCGGGGTATATATATATAAAGGTTCCCCGATGTCCCGTGTGATTCGGCTATTATATATACACCCGATGTCCTGTATCCTTCGGGGTATATATATATAAGGCTCCCCGATGTCCTGTATCCTCGGGGTATATATATATATAAAGGTTCCCCGATGTCCCGTATCCCTCAGGGTATATATATATAAGGTTCCCCGATGTCCCGTATCCCCAGTATATATTTCCCCGATGTCCCGTATTCTCGGGGGTATATATATAAGCAGCATAATATGCAGCTGGAGCTGAGGCAGAGGATATCCGGGCAGGAGCGAGGAGGGGTAAGTGAATATCAGCCATTTCCTGCTGGGGGAATCAGTAGGGATTGGCCTAAAATCACTGTATTGGGAGGAGTATAATGTGTGGGGGGATTAGTATAGGGGGCACTTACCATATGGGGGCCTATAAAGAAACCGTATACTGTGGGGGGGGGGGGGCATTTTACTGTGTGTAGGGTCAGTAAAGGAGCATTATACCATGTGGGGGACAAGAAAGGGTCTATTATGCTGTGTGGGGTCCCCGGTCTTGCTATGGCGCCCGATCTCTCCTAGTCACATCCCTGGTTTATGGCTCTAGACAATCTGTAAGATCTGTTATGTCTTATACTATATTGTTACATCTCCTCACGTGTATGCGGTTTTATATACCGCTAGAAAGCCGACAGTGCGCTGAATTCATTCGTTGACATTAGTTTCAGCACCGACATGTCGCCACTGTCAGAAAGGCGTCCTCATAGCTCAGCGTCCTCGCAGGGAGGTAAGGAGCGCCCCCTCTGACAGTACAAGGCTACGTTATATTACCGGGGGGTGTTCCTTACGCCTTTGTAGCGGTATATAAAACCGCATACACATGAGGACATGAAAGCTCCTCTTTAATGTGGAAATTCCTAAATAATGGGGGTCAGGGCCCCAGGTCATGGCTGATGGGGCAGATTCTTCCTATGAGAGATTTCTCTTCATTTCTTCATTTTATGATTTCTTTATTTCTTTTGAAAAATTTTTTTCCTGTAAACTTTCTTATAACTAAACTCTCAGTGCTGTAATCCTCTGTGCTGCTGAGGTTTATACCTCTATAGCGGGTTACATGGCAGAAGGATTAAAGATGTCACCTCCACGAGGGCACCATGGTACTACTGGCGTCAACTGGATTGTGGCTAGCGCACTCTTATCTGGGCACCTGTGGCTAGCGCACTCTTATCTGGGCACCAGTGGCTGGCGCACTCTTATTTGGACTCTTATTCGGGCACCTGTGGCTAGCGCACTCTTATCTGGGCCCCTGTGACTAGCGCACTCTTATCTGGGCACCTGTGACTAGCGCACTCTTATCTGGACACCTGTGGCTAGTGCACTCTTATCTGGGCACCTGTGGCTAGCGCACTCTTATCTGGGCACCTGTGGCTAGCGCACTCTTATCTGGGCACCTGTGGCTAGCGCACTCTTATCTGGGCACCTGTGGCTAGCGCACTCTTATCTGGGCACCTGTGGCTAGCGCACTCTTATCTGGGCACCTGTGGCTAGCGCACTCTTATCTGGGCACCTGTGGCTAGCGCACTCTTATCTGGGCACCTGTGGCTAGCGCACTCTTATCAGGGCCCCTGTGACTAGCGCACTATTATCTGGGCACCTGTGGCTAGCGCACTCTTATCTGGGCACCTGTGGCTAACGCACTCTTATCTGGGCACCTGTGGCTAGTGCACTCTTATCTGGGCACCTGTGGCTAGCGCACTCTTATCTGGGCACCTGTGGCTGTCTTATCTGGACACCTGTGGCTAGCGCACTATTATCTGGGCACCTGTGGCTAGCGCACTCTTATCTGGGCCCCTGTGACTAGCGCACTATTATCTGGGCACCTGTGGCTAACGCACTCTTATCTGGGCACCTGTGGCTAGCGCACTCTTATCTGGGCACCTGTGGCTAGCGCACTCTTATTTGGGCACCTGTGGCTAGCGCACTCTTATCTGGGCACCTGTGGCTAGCTCACTCTTATCTGGGCACCTGTGGCTAGTGCACTCTTATCTGGGCACCTGTGTCTAGCGCACTCTTATCTGGGCACCTGTGGCTAGCGCACTATTATCTGGGCACCTGTGGCTAGCGCACTCTTATTTGGGCACCTGTGGCTAGCGCACTATTATCTGGGCACCTGTGGCTAGCGCACTCTTATCTGGGCACCTGTGGCTAGCGCACTCTTATCTGGGCACCTGTGGCTAACGCACTCTTATCTGGGCATGTGTTGTTTATTTCAGGGTCAATAGAAAAAAATTATTACACACAAAAACATCTGGGTTATGAAATAATAAAGCCGTTTAGTTTTCAGCGTGCGGCGGTGTATGGCAGTGTTCACATTCTCTGTTCTCTCCTACAGAAATTATCTAACCAAAGAAAAATGAATGGATGTCACAAATCAGGGAGCCCTGCGGGTGTCATGTACTGTATGTGCAGCGTCTTATGTCATTCTATGATAAGATATGTAGTAATTAAAGGGAAATGACCCATTGTTTAAATCACATTTTTATATTAAAAATAAGAATTTTTGCTGATGTTTTTAATGTTCTATTTTAATATATATATATAATTTTTTTATTTTTTTTTTTTTAAACCTAAAAATCTTGTAATTTCAGTTCTTGCCATCAAGCCAAAAATAGTCTGTGACATCCTGTCTTGCGGAGGAGGACCAGGGGCCGTACACACAGTAGTCTGGAGCAGCCGCTATTGACTTCTGTGGGAGAGTTTGCTAGGCATGTTCTGTGATCTGTGTGGGGGAGGGGGGAGTAGATAAGATGTGACATCACTTATTGTGTCTTCTCTACATGATAGCTTTCATTATCAGTGTGCTGTAAGTGAGGTGACTGCTGCAAAGAATTCTCTTAAAGAAAATAGGAAAACTCAACAAATGATTTGGCTTAGTGGTCAAAGTCAGAACTGCAGGATTTATAGGAATTTTTTAAAATATAGGTGAGAACTTGAATTTTTTTTAATTTTTTTAAAAAAACCTTACCAAAATGTTTTTAAAAAGAAGACTTGGTTCCCATATCGTGGTGTGCGGAAAAGCTCCCAGGACTTAATGGTGCACGTTGTAGTAATAGAAAAAAAAAATGTAAAAATATCCAGCGAAAATTGTAAAAATTTACTTTTAATCCAAAGTTTTAAAAACAGTAACATAAGGTTACATGTAGTCCAGACATAGCTCACGCGTTTCAGGGCTGCGATGCCCCTTACTCATAGCGTGACATAAACTGGACACAGTGTGCAATATAAAAACAGAAATAAAGGAACACCCCCTACCAATAAGGATTAACCCATGTATTACCAAAGGTCAACACCACATCCCAGAAAACCGCAATATCAGTTACAGACAAAGTCATAAGAAAACCAAAGAGAAAACAAACATGTAAATAGGAGAAATCAGTGATACAATAATCTCAGCATAATAACAAGATTTACTATAATAAGTAGCAAATGAAACCAGAAGGAGGTCACACATTACTGGAGCCCATTGTAAGGGGATATAATACAATAAATCACAAATATATATATATATAGAACTGAAAAACAAAGCAAAAAAATGCAATAAACTTACCGCAAGAATCCTACGTTGCTGTGTGTATAGATTGTAGTTCTAAGAGCCACTTCCTGTAAAGTACCGGAAATGATGTGATATAAAAGTCCTTATTATGACCCTTATATTGTACGAAGCCTCTCCCTTCCCTCTATAGGCCACAAGGCAGATGACGGATTCAAAAGGAATAAAAAATAAATATTCGAACTAAAGCCCTTAGTAAAGCCGGACCATTAACTGTTATAGAAAACCACTCAATAACCTCGTAAGAAAAAAGAAAAAATACCGTAGAAAAAACGCTCTAATATTGTGTGTACAAGTACTGAAGACATGGCAGTTCAATTTCAAAAAATCTCCGACTATATAGCAAGAAGCAATGGCTAACACGGTACAACATTATACTACTATATAGCAAGAACTCACAATGAGTCTTGTGGAAAATAGCAATATTAATCAAACACTACAATGGAAAAAAGAGGCATTTCAATATGATGTATACCCAGGGTCGGACTGGCCCATCGGGGAACCAGTGAATCCCCCGGTGGGCCCCGAGCCCCGACTATATTTAGTTCTCATTTTGCCAATGCAAAGGTCAGGGGTCGGATCAGGCCCCTGACTATCCTGATTGGGCCCCTGACCAATGGACAGTGGCGTAAGGATCGTGGTGGCAGGGGGTGTGACCGGAGGGGTATGGGGCCCACGCCCAGCTGGAAGTGGCCCCCGACTACCATGATAGTGGTCGGGGAAAGCCTGGTTCCCCGACCGCTACACCTATTGTTAATGGAAAGGGTATGACAGACTAGGAAAGTGACAAAAAATAATTTAAAAAATATTCACCTGTCCTGAGCACAGCATCGTATCCGGCACTTTTCCGGCCTCACTGCAGGGGATGGAGCTTTCTGCTTCCGGCCCTGTGTTGTGCACAGAACGGACGCTGGAAGTGACGCTGTACAGCTGATGGGGCCGTGTGTCAGCCCTCTACCGATCAGGTATTTATGGCTCATCCATAGGCCATAAAAAAGATTAACCCTGGACAATCCCTTTAATATGACCCACACAGTTTAATGTCCCCCCACAGGATGTTAGCCCCCATCACTGCTCCCACAATAATATAATGGCTCCATCACTGTTCCCCATACAGTATGGGGGACCTGTGAAGAGGACACACTGTATGGGGGAACCAGTGAAGTGGCCATGTGGAATTTGGCCCAGACAACCCCTTAAAAGAGGTTGTCTATTACCTGAGCAACCACTGCAGGGCCGCTAGGGAGGTGTAAAAATAAAAAATTTCTAAAAAGCATACTCACCTGTCCCCAGCATTGTTGTCCCCTGCCTGTGTCTGTTCAGTCTCATGATGGCGCCTCATTTCTGGAAATCCTTTACCTAATTGGTCTTAGCGGTCACATGAGATGCAGTAAACTGAATGGACACTGGCAGAGGACAATGGAGTGCCGGGGACAGGTGAGTATGCGTTTTCTAATTTATTTTTTATTTTACACCTCCCGCTCGGGACCTGGGTTGTGCCAATTCCTGACAACCTCAAAGGATAGGCCTGGGATAGGGCTAGTAATATTACATCTGCGATGTAATGATGATCTACAGGTAATGGTAACAGTTCTAGGAGCCACGCTGTTCACTTGCCATACAAGGTGTAGCAGTAGGTTTAGGTAGTGCAGTGGTGCACATGGTATAGTGGGTGAGCAGCATGGCTCCTGACATGTTATTACCTTTAGCTGCCCTGTCTCGGTACCGCTGATCTGCAGGGGTCCTGATGGTGGTCTCCTAGAAGCAAATCCACTGGTGGGCCCTAGACATCCCAGTCCTGGACATTCTGCATACCTATTATTATTATTATTATTATTATTATTATTATTAGTAAGACAAATCAGACCTAATATATAAGACATCAGGAGGTCACCCCGCATCCAGAATTTCTCCCTTTTACACTGATGACAATTTCCGCTCCAGAGTTTCTTATCGCTATTATGCAGATACAAAGTGCTGAGACACATTACACATATTGTCAGTCACCAACTTCGTACAATCTGGAAGATGTTCTGAAATGCGGATTTTGAGTGCTCTGATTGAGCAGCCGACATAGAGGAAGATCCAGCGAGGACAATCACATGTACAATATTGTGGCTAATACACCTCATAACAGAACGGATCTCATATGAACCTGATCCATTTGTGGCCTGGAAAACTTCGTATTTGTAGCAAATCTACAGACTGAACATCTGCTAAGGCCACATTTATGAAACTTTTAAGACTTAGCCAAGTTAAAGGGGTCTGAGTATTAGAGATGAACATAACATGTCTCTTACTGATTGTTCACACTTGGCTCATATATTGAATCCCATTATTTATATATATTTGTGATTTATTGTATTGTATCCCCTTACAATGGTCTCCAGTAATGTGTGACCTCCTTCTGGTTTCATTTCATACTTATTATAGTAAATCTGTTATTATGCTGAGATTATTGTATCACTGATTTCTCCTATTTACATGTTTGTTTTCCTTGGTTTTCTTAAGTGACTTTGTAACTGATATTGCAGTTTTCTGAGATGTGGTGTTGACCTTTTGTTTGGTAATACATGGGTTAATCTCATTGGTAGGGGGTGCTCCTTTGTTTCTGCTTTATATTGCACACTGTGTCCAGTTTATGTCATGCTATGAGTAAGGGGCATCACAGCCCTGAAACGCGTGAGCTATGTCTGGATTACATGTAATCCTATGTTACCTTTTTAAAACGTTGGATTAAAAGTTGATTTTTACCATTTTCGTTGGATATTTTTAAAATTTTTTTGGATATTTAAAAATATGTTTAACATGTACTTAGATTAAAAAATATATATATATATATATATATATATTTTTAAATCTAATTTTATTTTATTTTTTCTGGCAATGCATTCCCTTTAAGAATGAGACTTGACTTCTGTACATACATATCAGCTACAGAGGAGAGAAGCCGGACATACACAATCAGATCTTCATAGGCTGAAATGGGCAATTTGGCAAAGGAGAAAAAAGATGTAAAAAGAACGCCCGACCATAAATACATAGAAAATAAATGAGTTTATTGACCTCATAAATAGAGACAAACATGAAAAAATCCCTAAATAACACAAGAGTCGGCCCTATGAGATGAGCGGACCCTGTGCTAAATAAACCAACAACCTGATCCACAGGTCTGGGCGTATAGAGAGAAAAATGCTGATAAACTAATAAATCTATATGAAATAAGCAATAAAGGGGGAAATAGCCAAATATAGGCAAATATAATAGCACCGTACCCAACAGTGTGAATACAGCTCAAGCATGGGAAAACCAACAGCACCAGGGAGTGACAACCACACGGGTATCACTGCCTCCAGGGGCAGCTCCGTCAGGGTATAAATCCCACACACTCCCCACATCATAAAGGTGCCTGCAATCAATCGAAGATTTCACACACGGAGGAAGAAGAGGGAGAGGAATAGGAGGAAGAAGAGGAGAGGAATAGGAGGAAGAAGAGGAGAGGAATAGGAGGAAGAAGAGGGAGAGGAATAGGAAGAAGAGGGAGAGGAATAGGAGGAAGAAGAGGAGAGGAATAGGAGGAAGAAGAGGGAGAGTACTCACAGACGTCTAATAAATGTGATTATAAATCTGGAAACGGATCTTAAAACCCAGATAGTAAGTGAGGGTTAGTTCTGGTTTATCTGGCCCAGAGATGACTCCAATCATAAAGCACAAGCCCTAAAATACGTCACAAGTGAAAGTCAACTCCAGCCCTTCCATGCCAAAGTAAGAATAGTTACGCCCGATTCCCATCAATTGTAGATGACTTTTATGACTTTTAGAATTCATTTGGAGCTGATCAGACGCCCCCTGATGATATTACAGGATGGATAGGTATCTGTCTGTATTTTCCAGCACTGAGGACACCATTAATCCTGTCTTCTGATTTAATCTTGATGTGTTGTTCATCTACTGCTCGTTTCCCTGACAAAGTCCTCAATGTTGCCCATTTTTTGATGGTTTTTTTAATTTTGTCTGTAACTGTGTGAGTGTGTACCATCAGGGGGGCATCTAAATGTATTTGCCACAGGACAACAACCCCCAAACATCCAACCTGTCATTAATAGTCTGCAGTGAGGTGGCATGGAGTCTCCAACTTGTCTGAAGTCAGTAGGGGTAGGCAGATCCTTAGCCGTTGTGGGAGATGCGTCTCAGAAAACATGATCTCAATGGCTTCATTCCTTGAAGCTCCAGACTTCAGCGCTTGTTCATGCAGGATCTCCTGGTTCATGAAGGTCTAGAACACATTATTGTTGTAAATTGTACCTGAATTATACCTATAGTACATACCAATCAATAAAGTCGATGATAGAACATTTGACTTATGTAGCAGACCCGACTTGTCATCTTACAATTAGTGCCCTGTTGGATGAAAAACCTGCTTAAAAAGAGTAGTCACAGGTCAGAATTAGTCTTATTTAGGAAAGGCAATGTACATAGACTATAATGTACAGACTTTTGTAAGGCAGAGGAGAAAGTTTGGTTTGTGGGAAATAGTCCTTCTCAATTGTCTATCTTCTGAAAACATATTTTCTTGAAAATTTCTAGTGGTCCTACTACAGAACATGGACACCACCTTCTCTCTGATCTCTCTTGTCTTCACCCCATATATGATTGGGTTCATCATGGGCGGAACAAGAACATAGAGATTGGCCACCAGGATGTGGACCTGAAGAGGGAATGTATTTATGGCCAACTCTATGGGCAATGAAATCCAGGAAGAAGGCCGGAGTGTAGAAGAGGAGATGACACAGACATGAGACACACATGTGTTGAAGGCCTTGAGACGAGCTTCTGAGGACCGGAGTCTTATAACCGCCCTGATAATGGTGATGTAAGACAAGACAATAAGTATGATGTCTACACCGGTGGCAAGAGCTGCTATTATGAGTCCATACACTACATTGACCAGTATATCTGCAGTAGCCAGCCTGGCCATGGACATGTGCTCACAATACGTGGGCTCTATCACATTGCTGTGTTGGTACGGCAGCCTGTCAAGAAGGAAGATGAAAGGAGTGACCATAAGCATACTGCGGGAGAGGGCGCAGGCCAATGACTTCTATTATGAATGAGTTGGTAAGGTTTGATATATAAGTTAAAGGGTGGCAAATGGCTAAGTATCGGTCGTAGGCCATGGCCAACAAAATGGCAGACTCATCCCAAAGAAAAAGTGAATAAAGTATGTTTGAACAAGACAACCATTAAAGGAGATTTTCTGACAATTAAACCAGAAGATGCAGAGAGTCTTAGGTATGTGAGGAGCTCAGGAGGATGTCACAGGCGGCCAGCATCAGCAGGAACAGGTACATGGGCTGCTGGAGGGTCTCGTTTTTTCCAATGACAAAGATCAAGATGGAGTTTCCAATAATAGCAATGACATACATGATACAGAATGGGAAGGAGAGCAGGAGATGATATTCTTCCATGTCAGAAATTCCTATTAGAATGAAGTAGTCCGGATGGAAACTTGTCAGGTTGGAGATCTCCATGATGTGTAGGACACCTGCAAGGGCAACAAGACACCAGTGAACAATCTACCATCAAAAAGTATTAGGATATCCACTTTATAGACAGAAGATTAGGGAGGGTTTTGGAAAAAAATACAACAAAGTAAGACAATAAAATGCAAAGTGAGTGAAGAAAAGAGAACAGTAAATCCCTTCAATATTTGGTGTGACCTTTGCCCTTTGCCTTCCATCACTTCTTCTCGGTACAGATAGTTTTTGGCCGAACTCAGGGAGTTTGTTCCCTCCACCATCTTGTAGAACTAAGCACAGATCTTCTGTGGATGTAGGAAAGACAAGGCACATAGGAAAGCTACAACACAGCCAAATTTAAAAAAAAACACCAAGAAATAGGCAACATTGAGGACCTGGTCAGGAAACGAGCAGTAGATTAATGATACATCAAGATTAAACTAGAAGACAGGATTAATGGTGTCCTGAGTGCTGAGAAATACAGACAGATACTTTTATCCATCATGTAATATCATGAGGGGGCATCTTATCAGCTCCAAATGTATTCTGCAGCAAAACATACAACCAACATAAAGAACAACATGGAGTCCTGGAAGTGATGATCCGGCCACCGCAGATATAGCCTGATCTCACTATTGTCCAGTCTGTCTGGGATGACATGAAGAGACAGAAGGATTGGATAAAGCAAACATCCACAGAAGATCTGGGCTTAGTTCTCCAAGATGGCGGCGGGAACAACCTCCCTCCCCAGTTCTGCCAAAAGTGCAAGTACCGAGAAGAACTGATGGAAGGCAAAGGGCAAAGGTCAGACCTGATTCTACCCTTGTAAAATAACATCGGGATCAGTTATGAAGCGGAACGAGGCAAATCCAGAGCAAAGTGAACAAGTGCTTGATAATAATCACTTACCTTGTGTGGTGTCCTTCACTAGACCACACCCATATTATAGCTTAAAGTGACATCAGCACAAAAATGTAGTGGAGAGAGATGAGTTTCCATGGTGGAGAAGCTGCAAACAAGTCTAATGTCATGTGTCTGACTGGTGTGAATTGTGTCATCTCCGATCACTGGTGCACCTGCACAATCATCGTGTACAATGTCAGGCGTCAGCTGGAGAGGTGTGAATTGTGTCATCTGGTGTACCTGCAGACGAGTGTCAGATCACTGCGCACAATGCCAGGCATCAGCTGTAAAGCTCAGCATCCCTGGGTCTGGAGCACTGGAGATAGTGATATGTTTTCTGAAAGGACGAATCACCTCAGAGGGATCTACCCTATTCTCATTAGCAGAAGAAAGCACGAGAAGTAATGGGATGAAACTAAGGGGAAGGAGATTCAGATTAGACATTAGGAAAAACTTTCTAACAGTAAGGGTAGTGAGAGAGTGGAATAGGCTGCCACGGGAGGTGGTGAGTTCTCCATCAATTGAAATCTTCAAGCGGAATCTGGATAGGTATATAGCTGGGATGATTTAGGAATTCCTGCTTTTGCAGGGGGTTGGACTCGAAGGCCCTTGAGGTCCCTTCCAACTCAAACAAACAAAACAAAACAAAACCTCTAACCATTGAAGTCTGATAGGTGGATGACTGGGGAACTCTGCCTGCTAGAGGACACTGGGGCAGATTTATCAATAGAAGTCCAACACTTTTCTGTCTACTTTTGCACCAAAATTTATGGTGCACGACATTTACTACATATTTATGAACAGTATTGATCTGTATATCTATATCCCTGTGTATTGATCTTGTGGTTTTCGGCAGACACTTACCTGCATAGAGTAGTCATACGATGTACTGAGAGATACGTAAGTCACTGGTATCACAATCACACTCTCACGTCTTATATACTGTGTCTGAGTCTCCTGATACAGAACATTTACCAGGGTAACAGATGGAGACCTGACCATGAGCCGGCACCGCTGACGCTTCCTTACTATATATTGTCCCCTGATAATTTGAGATCTCTGTAATTTCTCCCCTGATACTTTATAAATGATTATAGATCTGTTTATTTATGACAGTAGATAAATACTGAACCGGACAAATAGACGCATAAAGTGCAATATTGTACACCGGGCAGATTTATCAATACTGTTAACTGTCCATATATAAAAATAGAAGTAGTACTGTGCATTGTCCATATATAAAAATAGAAGTAGTACTGTGCATTGTCCATATATAAAAATAGAAGTAGTACTGTGCATTGTCCATATAAAATAAATAGAAGTAGTACTGTGCATTGTCCATATATAAAAATAGAAGTACTACTCCATATATAAAAATAGAAGTAGTACTGTGCATTGTCCATATATAAAAATAGATATACTATCATCATATATAAAAGAAGTAGTACTGTGCATTGTCCATATATAAAAATAGAAGTAGTACTGTGCATTGTCCATATATAAAAATAGAAGTAGTACTGTGCATTGTCCATATATAAAAATAGAAGTAGTACTGTGCATTGTCCATATATAAAAATAGAAGTAGTACTGTGCATTGTCCATATATAAAATATAAAGTAGTACTGTGCATTGTCCATATATAAAAATAGAAGTAGTACTGTGCATTGTCCATATATAAAAATAGAAGTAGTACTGTAGCATTGTCCATATATAAAAATAGAAGTAGTACTGTGCATTGTCCATATATAAAAATAGAAGTAGTACTGTGCATTGTCCATATATATAAAATAGAAGTAGTACTGTGCATTGTCCATATATAAAAATAGAAGTAGTACTGTGCATTGTCCATATATAAAAATAGAAGTAGTACTGTGCATTGTCCATATATAAAAATAGAAGTAGTACTGTGCATTGTCCATATATAAAAATAGAAGTAGTACTGTGCATTGTCCATATATAAAAATAGAAGTAGTACTGTGCAGCCATATATATAAAATAGAAGTAGTACTGTGCATTGTCCATATATAAAAATAGAAGTAGTACTGTGCATTGTCCATATATAAAAATAGAAGTAGTACTGTGCATTGTCCATATATAAAAATAGAAGTAGTACTGTGCATTGTCCATATATAAAAATAGAAGTAGTACTGTGCATTGTCCATATATAAAAATAGAAGTAGTACTGTGCATGTCCATATATAAAAATAGAAGTAGTACTGTGCATTGTCCATATATAAAAATAGAAGTAGTACTGTGCATTGTCCATATATAAAAATAGAAGTAGTACTGTGCATTGTCCATATATATATAAATAGAAGTAGTACTGTGCACTGTCCATATATATAAAATAGAAGTAGTACTGTGCATTGTCCATATATAAAAATAGAAGTAGTACTGTGCATTGTCCATATATAAAAATAGAAGTAGTACTGTGCATTGTCCATATATAAAAATAGAAGTAGTACTGTGCATTGTCCATATATAAAAATAGAAGTAGTACTGTGCATTGTCCATATATAAAAATAGAAGTAGTACTGTGCATTGTCCATATATAAAAATAAAGTAGTACTGTGCATTGTCCATATATAAAAATAGAAGTAGTACTGTGCATTGTCCATATATAAAAATAGAAGTAGTACTGTGCATTGTCCATATATAAAAATAGAAGTAGTACTGTGCATTGTCCATATATAAAAATAGAAGTAGTACTGTGCATTGTCCATATATAAAAATAGAAGTAGTACTGTGCATTGTCCATATATAAAAATAGAAGTAGTACTGTGCATTGTCCATATATAAAAATAGAAGTAGTACTGTGCATTGTCCATATATAAAAATAGTATAGTCCATATATAAAAATAGAAGTAGTACTGTGCATTGTCCATATATAAAAATAGAAGTAGTACTGTGCATTGTCCATATATAAAAATAGAAGTAGTACTGTGCATTGTCCATATATAAAAATAGAAGTAGTACTGTGCATTGTCCATATATAAAAATAGAAGTAGTACTGTGCATTGTCCATATATAAAAATAGAAGTAGTACTGTGCATTGTCCATATATAAAAATAGAGTAGTACTGTGCATTGTCCATATATAAAAATGAAGTAGTACTGTGCATTGTCCATATATAAAAATAGAAGTAGTACTGTGCATTGTCCATATATAAATTTTTTTTAAAAATAGAAGTAGTACTGTGCATTGTCCATATATAAAAATAGAAGTAGTACTGTGCATTGTCCATATATAAAAATAGAAGTAGTACTGTGCATTGTCCATATATAAAAATAGAAGTAGTACTGTGCATTGTCCATATATAAAAAATAGAAGTAGTACTGTGCATTGTCCATATATAAAAATAGTAGTACTGTGCATATATAAAAATAAAGTAGTACATATATATATATAAAAATAGAAGTAGTACTGTGCATTGTCCATATATAAAAATAGAAGTAGTACTGTGCATTGTCCATATATAAAAATAGAAGTAGTACTGTGCATTGTCCATATATAAAAATAGAAGTAGTACTGTGCATTGTCCATATATAAAAATAGAAGTAGTACTGTGCATTGTCCATATATAAAAATAGAAGTAGTACTGTGCATTGTCCATATATAAAAATAGAAGTAGTACTGTGCATTGTCCATATATAAAAATAGAAGTAGTACTGTGCATTGTCCATATATAAAAATAGAAGTAGTACTGTGCATTGTCCATATATAAAAATAGAAGTAGTACTGTGCATTGTCCATATATAAAAATAGAAGTAGTACTGTGCATTGTCCATATATAAAAATAGAAGTAGTACTGTGCATTGTCCATATATAAAAATAGAAGTAGTACTGTGCATATATATGTATATATATAAAAATAGAAGTAGTACTGTGCATTGTCCATATATAAAAATAGAAGTAGTACTGTGCATTGTCCATATATAAAAATAGAAGTAGTACTGTGCATTGTCCATATATAAAAATAGAAGTAGTACTGTGCATTGTCCATATATAAAAATAGAAGTAGTACTGTGCATTGTCCATATATAAAAATAGAAGTAGTACTGTGCATTGTCCATATATAAAAATATAAGTAGTACTGTGCATTATCCATATATAAAAATAGAAGTAGTACTGTGCATTGTCCATATATAAAAATAGAAGTAGTACTGTGCATTGTCCATATATAAAAATAGAAGTAGTACTGTGCATTGTCCATATATAAAAATAGAAGTAGTACTGTGCATTGTCCATATATAAAAATAGAAGTAGTACTGTGCATTGTCCATATAAAAATAGAAGTAGTACTGTGCATTGTCCATATATAAAAATAGAAGTAGTACTGTGCATTGTCCATATATAAAAATAGAAGTAGTACTGTGCATTGTCCATATATAAAAATAGAAGTAGTACTGTGCATTGTCCATATATAAAAATAGAAGTAGTACTGTGCATTGTCCATATATAAAAATAGAAGTAGTACTGTGCATTGTCCATATATAAAAATAGAAGTAGTACTGTGCATTGTCCATATATAAAAATAGAAGTAGTACTGTGCATTGTCCATATATAAAAATAGAAGTAGTACTGTGCATTGTCCATATATAAAAATAGAAGTAGTACTGTACATTGTCCATATATAAAAATAGAAGTAGTACTGTGCATTGTCCATATATAAAAATAAGTAGTACTGTCCATATATAAAAATAGAAGTAGTACTGGCATGTCCATATATAAAAATAGAAGTAGTACTGTGCATTGTCCATATATAAAAATAGAAGTAGTACTGTGCATTGTCCATATATAAAAATAGAAGTAGTACTGTGCATTGTCCATATATAAAAATAGAAGTAGTACTGTGCATTGTCCATATATAAAAATAGTAGTGCATGTCCATATATAAAATAGTAGTATATCATATATAAAAATAGAAGTAGTACTGTGCATTGTCCATATATAAAAATAGAAGTAGTACTGTGCATTGTCCATATATAAAAATAGAAGTAGTACTGTGCATTGTCCATATATAAAAATAGAAGTAACTGTGCATTGTCATATATAAAAATAGAAGTAGTACTGTGCATTGTCCATATATAAAAATAGAAGTAGTACTGTGCATTGTCCATATATAAAAATAGAAGTAGTACTGTGCATTGTCCATATATAAAAATAGAAGTAGTACTGTGCATGCCATATATAAAAATAGAAGTAGTACTGTGCATTGTCCATATATAAAAATAGAAGTAGTACTGTGCATTGTCCATATATAAAAATAGTACTGTGCATTGTCCATATATAAAAATAGAAGTAGTACTGTGCATGCATATATAAAAATAGAAGTAGTACTGTGCATTGTCCATATATAAAAATAGAAGTAGTACTGTGCATTGTCCATATATAAAAATAGAAGTAGTACTGTGCATTGTCCATATATAAAAATAGAAGTAGTACTGTGCATTGTCCATATATAAAAATAGAAGTAGTACTGTGCATTGTCCATATATAAAAATAGAAGTAGTACTGTGCATTGTCCATATATAAAAATAGAAGTAGTACTGTGCATTGTCCATATATAAAAATAGAAGTAGTACTGTGCATTGTCCATATATAAAAATAGAAGTAGTACTGTGCATTGTCCATATATAAAAATAGAAGTAGTACTGTGCATTGTCCATATATAAAAATAGAAGTAGTACTGTGCATTGTCCATATATAAAAATAGAAGTAGTACTGTGCATTGTCCATATATAAAAATAGAAGTAGTACTGTGCATTGTCCATATATAAAAATAGAAGTAGTACTGTGCATTGTCCATATATAAAAATAGAAGTAGTACTGTGCATTGTCCATATATAAAAATAGAGTAGTACTGTGCACTGTCCATATATAAAAATAGAAGTAGTACTGTGCATTGTCCATATATAAAAATAGAAGTAGTACTGTGCATTGTCCATATATAAAAATAGAAGTAGTACTGTGCATTGTCCATATATAAAAATAGAAGTAGTACTGTGCATTGTCCATATATAAAAATAGAAGTAGTACTGTACATTGTCCATATATAAAAATAAAAGTAGTACTGTGCATTGTCCATATATAAAAATAGAAGTAGTACTACTGTGCATTTCTGTCCATATATAAAAATAGAAGTAGTACTGTGCATTGTCCATATATAAAAAAGAAGTAGTACTGTGCATTGTCCATATATAAAAATAGAAGTAGTACTGTGCATTATCATATATAAAAATAGAAGTAGTACTGTGCATTGTCCATATATAAAAATAGAAGTAGTACTGTGCATTGTCCATATATAAAAATAGAAGTAGTACTGTGCATTGTCCATATATAAAAATAGAAGTAGTACTGTGCATTGTCCATATATAAAAAAAAAGTAGTACTGTGCATTGTCCATATATAAAAATAGAAGTAGTACTGTGCATTGTCCATATATAAAAATAGAAGTAGTACTGTGCATTGTCCATATATAAAAATAGAAGTAGTACTGTGCATTGTCCATATATAAAAATAGAAGTAGTACTGTGCATTGTCCATATATAAAAATAGAAGTAGTACTGTGCATTGTCCATATATAAAAATAGAAGTAGTACTGTGCATTGCCATATATAAAAATAGAAGTAGTACTGTGCATTGTCCATATATAAAAATAGAAGTAGTACTGTGCATTGTCCATATATAAAAATAGAAGTAGTACTGTGCATTGTCCATATATAAAAATAGAAGTAGTACTGTGCATTGTCCATATATAAAAATAAAAGTAGTACTGTGCATTGTCCATATATAAAAATAGAAGTAGTACTGTGCATTGTCCATATATAAAAAAGTAGTACTGTGCATTGTCCATATATAAAAATAGAAGTAGTACTGTGCATTGTCCATATATAAAAATAGAAGTAGTACTGTGCATTGTCCATATATAAAAATAGAAGTAGTACTGTGCATTGTCCATATATAAAAATAGAAGTAGTACTGTGCATTGTCCATATATAAAAATAGAAGTAGTACTGTGCATTGTCCATATATAAAAATAGAAGTAGTACTGTGCATTGTCCATATATAAAAATAGAAGTAGTACTGTGCATTGTCCATATATAAAAATAGAAGTAGTACTGTGCATTGTCCATATATAAAAATAGAAGTAGTACTGTGCATTGTCCATATATAAAAATAGAAGTAGTACTGTGCATTGTCCATATATAAAAATAGAAGTAGTACTGTGCATTGTCCATATATAAAAATAGAAGTAGTACTGTGCATTGTCCATATATAAAAATAGAAGTAGTACTGTGCATTGTCCATATATAAAAAAGTAGTACTGTGCATTGCCATATATAAAAATAGAAGTAGTACTGTGCATTGTCCATATATAAAAATAGAAGTAGTACTGTGCATTGTCCATATATAAAAATAGAAGTAGTACTGTGCATTGTCCATATATAAAAATAGAAGTAGTACTGTGCATTGTCCATATATAAAAATAGAAGTAGTACTGTGCATTGTCCATATATAAAAATAGAAGTAGTACTGTGCATTGTCCATATATAAAAATAGAAGTAGTACTGTGCATTGTCCATATATAAAAATAGAAGTAGTACTGTGCATTGTCCATATATAAAAATAGAAGTAGTACTGTGCATTGTCCATATATAAAAATAGAAGTAGTACTGTGCATTGTCCATATATAAAAATAGAAGTAGTACTGTGCATTGTCCATATATAAAATATATAAAGTAGTACTGTGCATTGTCCATATATAAAAATAGAAGTAGTACTGTGCATTGTCCATATATAAAAATAGAAGTAGTACTGTGCATTGTCCATATATAAAAATAGAAGTAGTACTGTGCATTGTCCATATATAAAAATAGAAGTAGTACTGTGCATTGTCCATATATAAAAATAGAAGTAGTACTGTGCATTGTCCATATATAAAAATAGAAGTAGTACTGTGCATTGTCCATATATAAAAATAGAAGTAGTACTGTGCATTGTCCATATATAAAAATAGAAGTAGTACTGTGCATTGTCCATATATAAAAATAAGTAGTACTGTGCATTGTCCATATATAAAAATAGAAGTAGTACTGTGCATTGTCCATATATAAAAATAGAAGTAGTACTGTGCATTGTCCATATATAAAAATAGAAGTAGTACTGTGCATTGTCCATATATAAAAATAGAAGTAGTACTGTGCATTGTCCATATATAAAAATAGAAGTAGTACTGTGCATGTCCATATATAAATATAAGTAGTACTGTGCATTGTCCATATATAAAAATAAGTAGTACTGTGCATTGTCCATATATAAAAATAGAAGTAGTACTGTGCATTGTCCATATATAAAAATATAAAATAGTACTGTGCATTGTCCATATATAAAAATAGAAGTAGTACTGTGCATTGTCCATATATAAAAATAGAAGTAGTACTGTGCATTGTCCATATATAAAAATAGAAGTAGTACTGTGCATAGTCATATATATAAAAAGTAGTACTGTGCATTGTCCATATATAAAAATAGAAGTAGTACTGTGCATTGTCCATATATAAAAATAGAAGTAGTACTGTGCATTGTCCATATATAAAAATAGAAGTAGTACTGTGCATTGTCCATATATAAAAATATAAAGTAGTACTGTGCATTGTCCATATATAAAAAATAGAAGTAGTACTGTGCATTGTCCATATATAAAAATAGAAGTAGTACTGTGCATTGTCCATATATAAAAATAGAAGTAGTACTGTGCATTGTCCATATATAAAAATAGAAGTAGTACTGTGCATTGTCCATATATAAAAATAGAAGTAGTACTGTGCATTGTCCATATATAAAAATAGAAGTAGTACTGTGCATTGTCCATATATATAAAATAAGAAGTAGTACTGTGCATTCTATATATATAAAAATAGAAGTAGTACTGTGCATTGTCCATATATAAAAATAGAAGTAGTACTGTGCATTGTCCATATATAAAAATAGAAGTAGTACTGTGCATTGATATATAAAAATAGAAGTAGTACTGTGCATTGTCCATATATAAAAATAGAAGTAGTACTGTGCATTGTCCATATATAAAAATAGAAGTAGTACTGTGCATTGTCCATATATAAAAATAGAAGTAGTACTGTGCATTGTCCATATATAAAAATAGAAGTAGTACTGTGCATTGTCCATATATAAAAATAGAAGTAGTACTGTGCATTGTCCATATATAAAAATATAAGTAGTACTGTGCATTATCATATATAAAAATAGTAGTACTGTGCACTGTCCATATATAAAAATAATTACTATAAAATAGAAGTAGTACTGTGCATTGTCCATATATAAAAATAGAAGTAGTACTGTGCATTGTCCATATATAAAAATAGAAGTAGTACTGTGCATTGTCCATATATAAAAATAGAAGTAGTACTGTGCATTGTCCATATATAAAAATAGAAGTAGTACTGTGCATTGTCCATATATAAAAATAGAAGTAGTACTGTGCATTGTCCATATATAAAAATAGAAGTAGTACTGTGCATTGTCCATATATAAAAATAGAAGTAGTACTGTGCATTGTCCATATATAAAAATAGAAGTAGTACTGTGCATTGTCCATATATAAAAATAGAAGTAGTACTGTGCATGTCCATATATAAAAATAGAAGTAGTACTGTGCATTGTCCATATATAAAAATAAGAAGTAGTACTGTGCATTGTCCATATATAAAAATAGAAGTAGTACTGTGCATTGTCCATATATAAAAATAGAAGTAGTACTGTGCATTGTCCATATATAAAAATAGAAGTAGTACTGTGCATTGTCCATATATAAAAATAAAGTAGTACTGTGCATTGTCCATATATAAAAATAGAAGTAGTACTGTGCATTGTCCATATATAAAAATAGAAGTAGTACTGTACATGTCCATATATAAATAAGTAAGAGTACTGTGCATTGTCCATATATAAAAATAGAAGTAGTACTGTCACATATATATATATAAAATAGAAGTAGTACTGTGCATTGTCATATATATAAAATAGAAGTAGTACTGTGCATTGTCCATATATAAAAATAGAAGTAGTACTGTGCATTGTCCATATATAAAAATAGAAGTAGTACTGTGCATTGTCCATATATAAAAATAGAAGTAGTACTGTGCATTGTCCATATATAAAAATAGAAGTAGTACTGTGCATTGTCCATATATAAAAATAGAAGTAGTACTGTGCATATATATATAAAAATAGAAGTAGTACTGTGCATTGTCCATATATAAAAATAGAAGTAGTACTGTGCATTGTCCATATATAAAAATAGAAGTAGTACTGTGCATTGTCCATATATAAAAATAGAAGTAGTACTGTGCATTGTCCATATATAAAAATAGAAGTAGTACTATCCATATATAAAAATAAAGTAGTACTGTGCATTATCCATATATAAAAATAGAAGTAGTACTGTGCATTGTACATATATAAAAATAGAAGTAGTACTGTGCATTGTCCATATATAAAAATAGAAGTAGTACTGTGCATTGTCCATATATAAAAATAGAAGTAGTACTGTGCATTGTCCATATATAAAAATAGAAGTAGTACTGTGCATTGTCCATATATAAAAATAGAAGTAGTACTGTGCATTGTCCATATATAAAAATAGAAGTAGTACTGTGCATTGTCCATATATAAAAATAGAAGTAGTACTGTGCATTGTCCATATATAAAAATAGAAGTAGTACTGTGCATTGTCCATATATAAAAATAGAAGTAGTACTGTGCATTGTCCATATATAAAAATAGAAGTAGTACTGTGCATTGTCCATATATAAAAATAAGTAGTACTGTGCATTGCCATATATAAAATAGAAGTAGTACTGTGCATTGTCCATATATAAAAATAGAAGTAGTACTGTGCATTGTCCATATATAAAAATAGAAGTAGTACTGTCACTTCCCCATATAAAAATAGAAGTAGTACTGCTTGTCCATATATAATAAAAAAGAAGTAGTACTGTGCATTGTCCATATATAAAAATAGAAGTAGTACTGTGCATTGTCCATATATAAAAATAGAAGTAGTACTGTGCATTGTCCATATATAAAAATAGAAGTAGTACTGTGCATTGTCCATATATAAAAATAGAAGTAGTACTGTGCATTGTCCATATATAAAAATAGAAGTAGTACTGTGCATTCCACATATATAAAAATAGAAGTAGTACTGTGCATTGTCCATATATAAAAATAGAAGTAGTACTGTGCATTGTCCATATATAAAAATAAAAAATGAAGTAGTACTGTGCATTGTCCATATATAAAAATAGAAGTAGTACTGTGCATTGTCCATATATAAAAATAGAAGTAGTACTGTGCATTGTCCATATATAAAAATAGAAGTAGTACTGTGCATTGTCCATATATAAAAATAGAAGTAGTACTGTGCATTGTCCATATATAAAAATAGAAGTAGTACTGTGCATTGTCCATATATAAAAATAGAAGTAGTACTGTGCATTGTCCATATATAAAAATATAAGTAGTACTGTGCATTGTCCATATATAAAAATAGAAGTAGTACTTTGCATTGTCCATATATAAAAATAGAAGTAGTACTGTGCATTGTCCATATATAAAAATAGAAGTAGTACTGTGCATTGTCCATATATAAAAATAGAAGTAGTACTGTGCATTGTCCATATATAAAAATAGAAGTAGTACTGTGCATTGTCCATATATAAAAATAGAAGTAGTACTATGCATCCATATATAAAAATAGAAGTAGTACTGTGCATTGTCCATATATAAAAATAGAAGTAGTACTGTGCATTGTCCATATATAAAAATAGAAGTAGTACTGTGCATTGTCCATATATAAAAATAGAAGTAGTACTGTGCATTGTCCATATATAAAAATAGAAGTAGTACTGTGCATTGTCCATATATAAAAATAGAAGTAGTACTGTGCATTTTGTAGTATATATAAAAAATAGAAGTAGTACTGTGCATTGTCCATATATAAAAATAGAAGTAGTACTGTGCATTGTCCATATATAAAAATAGAAGTAGTACTGTGCATTGTCCATATATAAAAATAGAAGTAGTACTGTGCATTGTCCATATATAAAAATAGAAGTAGTACTGTGCATTGTCCATATATAAAAATAGAAGTAGTACTGTGCATTGTCCATATATAAAAATATAGAAGTAGTACATATAATATTGTACTATATAATATAAAAAAGTAGTACTGTGCATTGTCCATATATAAAAATAGAAGTAGTACTGTGCATTGTCCATATATAAAAATAGAAGTAGTACTGTGCATTGTCCATATATAAAAATAGAAGTAGTACTGTGCATTGTCCATATATAAAAATAGAAGTAGTACTGTGCATTGTCCATATATAAAAATAGAAGTAGTACTGTGCATTGTCCATATATAAAAATAGAAGTAGTACTGTGCATTGTCCATATATAAAAATAGAAGTAGTACTGTGCATTGTCCATATATAAAAATAGAAGTAGTACTGTGCATTGTCCATATATAAAAATAGAAGTAGTACTGTGCATTGTCCATATATAAAAATAGAGTAGTACTGTGCATTGTCCATATATAAAAATAGAAGTAGTACTGTACATTGTCCATATATAAAAATAGAAGTAGTACTGTGCATTGTCCATATATAAAAAGAAGTAGTACTGTGCATTGTCCATATAAAAAATAGAAGTAGTACTGTGCATTGTCCATATATAAAAATAGAAGTAGTACTGTGCATTGTCCATATATAAAAATAGAAGTAGTACTGTGCATTGTCCATATATAAAAATAGAAGTAGTACTGTGCATTGTCCATATATAAAAATAGAAGTAGTACTGTGCATTGTCCATATATAAAAATAGAAGTAGTACTGTGCATTGTCCATATATAAAAATAGAAGTAGTACTGTGCATTGTCCATATATAAAAATAGAAGTAGTACTGTGCATTGTCCATATATAAAAATAGAAGTAGTACTGTGCATCATATATATAAATAGAAGTAGTACTGTGCATTGTCCATATATAAAAATAGAAGTAGTACTGTGCATTGTCCATATATAAAAAATAGAAGTAGTACTGTGCATTGTCCATATATAAAAATAGAAGTAGTACTGTGCATTGTCCATATATAAAAATAGAAGTAGTACTGTGCATTGTCCATATATAAAAATAGAAGTAGTACTGTGCATTGTCCATATATAAAAATAGAAGTAGTACTGTGCATTGTCCATATATAAAAATAGAAGTAGTACTGTGCATTGTCCATATATAAAAATAGAAGTAGTACTGTGCATTGTCCATATATAAAAATAGAAGTAGTACTGTGCATTGTCCATATATAAAAATAGAAGTAGTACTGTGCATTGTCCATATATAAAAATAGAAGTAGTACTGTGCATTGTCCATATATAAAAATAGAAGTAGTACTGTGCATTGTCCATATATAAAAATAGAAGTAGTACTGTGCATTGTCCATATATAAAAATAGAAGTAGTACTGTGCATTGTCCATATATAAAAAAATAAGTAGTACTGTGCATTGTCCATATATAAAAATAGAAGTAGTACTGTGCATTGTCCATATATAAAAATAGAAGTAGTACTGTGCATTGTCCATATATAAAAATAGAAGTAGTACTGTGCATTGTCCATATATAAAAATAGAAGTAGTACTGTGCATTGTCCATATATAAAAATAGAAGTAGTACTGTGCATTGTCCATATATAAAAATAGAAGTAGTACTGTGCATTGTCCATATATAAAAATAGAAGTAGTACTGTGCATTGTCCATATATAAAAATAGAAGTAGTACTGTGCATTGTCCATATATAAAAATAGAAGTAGTACTGTGCATTGTCCATATATAAAAATAGAAGTAGTACTGTGCATTGCCATATATAAATAAGTAGTACTGTGCATTGTCCATATATAAAAATATAAGTAGTACTGTAATTGTACATATATAATAATAAAAGAAGTAGTACTGTGCATTGTCCATATATAAAAATAGAAGTAGTACTGTGCATTGTCCATATATAAAAATAGAAGTAGTACTGTGCATTGTCCATATATAAAAATAGAAGTAGTACTGTGCATTATATATTATATAAAAATAAAAGTAGTACTGTGCATTGTCCATATATAAAAATAGAAGTAATACTGTGCATTGTCCATATATAAAAATAGAAGTAGTACTGTGCATTGTCCATATATAAAAATAGAAGTAGTACTGTGCATTGTCCATATATAAAAATAGAAGTAGTACTGTGCATTGTCCATATATAAAAATAGAAGTAGTACTGTGCATTGTCCATATATAAAAATAGAAGTAGTACTGTGCATTGTCCATATATAAAAATAGAAGTAGTACTGTGCATTGTCCATATATAAAATATAAAGTAGTACTATGCATTGTAAAAATAAGTAGTACTGTGCATTGTCCATATATAAAAATAGAAGTAGTACTGTGCATTGTCCATATATAAAAATAGGTAGTACTGTGCATTGTCCATATATAAAAATAGAAGTAGTACTGTGCATTCCATATATAAAAATAGAAGTAGTACTGTGCATTGTCCATATATAAAAATAGAAGTAGTAACTGTGCATTGTCCATATATAAAAATAGAAGTATATAAAAATAGAAGTAGTACTGTGCATTGTCCATATATAAAAAAGTAGTACTGTGCACTGTATATTGTACATATATAAAATAGAAGTAGTACTATGCATTGTCCATATATAAAAATAGAAGTAGTACTGTGCATTGTCCATATATAAAAATAGAAGTAGTACTGTGCATTGTCCATATATAAAAATAGAAGTAGTACTGTGCATTGTCCATATATAAAAATAGAAGTAGTACTGTGCATTGTCCATATATAAAAATAGAAGTAGTACTGTGCATTGTCCATATATAAAAATAGAAGTAGTACTGTGCATTGTCCATATATAAAAATAGAAGTAGTACTGTGCATTGTCCATATATAAAAATAGAAGTAGTACTGTGCATTGTCCATATATAAAAATAGAAGTAGTACTGTGCATTGTCCATATATAAAAATAGAAGTAGTACTGTGACTGTCCATATATATATAAATAAAAGTAGTACTGTGCATTGTCCATATATAAAAATAAAAATAAAAATAGAAGTAGTACTGTGCATTGTCCATATATAAAAATAGAAGTAGTACTGTGCACTGTCCTATATATAAAAATAGAAGTAGTACTGTGCATTGTCCATATATAAAAATAGAAGTAGTACTGTGCATTGTCCATATATAAAAATAGAAGTAGTACTGTGCATTGTCCATATATAAAAATAGAAGTAGTACTGTGCATTGTCCATATATAAAAATAGAAGTAGTACTGTGCATTGTCCATATATAAAAATAGAAGTAGTACTGTGCATTGTCCATATATAAAAATAGAAGTAGTACTGTGCATTTTTGTCCATATATAAAAATAGAAGTAGTACTGTGCATTGTCCATATATAAAAATAGAAGTAGTACTGTGCATTGTCCATATATAAAAATAGAAGTAGTACTGTGCATTGTCCATATATAAAAATAGAAGTAGTACTGTGCATTGTCCATATATAAAAATAGAAGTAGTACTGTGCATTGTCCATATATAAAAATAGAAGTAGTACTGTGCATTGTCCATATATAAAAATAGAAGTAGTACTGTGCATTGTCCATATATAAAAATAGAAGTAGTACTGTGCATTGTCCATATATAAAAATAGAAGTAGTACTGTGCATTGTCCATATATAAAAATAGAAGTAGTACTGTGCATTGTCCATATATAAAAATAGAAGTAGTACTGTGCATTGTCCATATATAAAAATAGAAGTAGTACTGTGCATTGTCCATATATAAAAATAGAAGTAGTACTGTGCATTGTCCATATATAAAAATAGAAGTAGTACTGTGCATTGTCCATATATAAAAATAGAAGTAGTACTGTACATTGTCCATATATAAAAATAGAAGTAGTACTGTGCATTGTCCATATATAAAAATAGAAGTAGTACTGTGCATTGTCCATATATAAAAATAGAAGTAGTACTGTGCATTGTCCATATATAAAAATAGAAGTAGTACTGTGCATTGTCCATATATAAAAATAGAAGTAGTACTGTGCATTGTCCATATATAAAAATAGAAGTAGTACTGTGCATTGTCCATATATAAAAATAGAAGTAGTACTGTGCATTGTCCATATATAAAAATAGAAGTAGTACTGTGCATTGTCCATATATAAATATAAAGTAGTATACTGTGCATTGTCCATATATAAAAATAGAAGTAGTACTGTGCATTGTCCATATATAAAAATAGAAGTAGTACTGTGCATTGTCCATATATAAAAATAGAAGTAGTACTGTGCATTGTCCATATATAAAAATAGAAGTAGTACTGTGCATTGTCCATATATAAAAATAGAAGTAGTACTGTGCATTGTCCATATATAAAAATAGAAGTAGTACTGTGCATTGTCCATATATAAAAATAGAAGTAGTACTGTGCATTGTCCATATATAAAAATAGAAGTAGTACTGTGCATTGTCCATATATAAAAATAGAAGTAGTACTGTGCATTGTCCATATATAAAAAAATAGAAGTAGTACTGTGCATTGTCCATATATAAAAATAGAAGTAGTACTGTGCATTGTCCATATATAAAAATAGAAGTAGTACTGTGCATTGTCCATATATAAAAATAGAAGTAGTACTGTGCATTGTCCATATATAAAAATAGAAGTAGTACTGTGCATTGTCCATATATAAAAATAGAAGTAGTACTGTGCATTGTCCATATATAAAAATAGAAGTAGTACTGTGCATTGTCCATATATAAAAATAGAAGTAGTACTGTGCATTGTCCATATATAAAAATAGAAGTAGTACTGTGCATTGTCCATATATAAAAATAGAAGTAGTACTGTGCATTGTCCATATATAAAAATAGAAGTAGTACTGTGCATTGTCCATATATAAAAATAGAAGTAGTACTGTGCATTGTCCATATATAAAAAATAGAAGTAGTACTGTGCATTGTCCATATATAAAAATAGAAGTAGTACTGTGCATTGTCCATATATAAAAATAGAAGTAGTACTGTGCATTGTCCATATATAAAAATAGAAGTAGTACTGTGCATTGTCCATATATAAAAATAGAAGTAGTACTGTGCATTGTCCATATATAAAAATAGAAGTAGTACTGTGCATTGTCCATATATAAAAATAGAAGTAGTACTGTGCATTGTCCATATATAAAAAGTAGTAGCACTGTCCATATATAAAAATAGAAGTAGTACTGTGCATTGTCCATATATAAAAATAGAAGTAGTACTGTGCATTGTCCATATATAAAAATAGAAGTAGTACTGTGCATTGTCCATATATAAAAATAGAAGTAGTACTATGCATTGTCCATATATAAAAATAGAAGTAGTACTGTGCATTGTCCATATATAAAAATAGAAGTAGTACTGTGCATTGTCCATATATAAAAATAGAAGTAGTACTGTGCATTGTCCATATATAAAAATAGAAGTAGTACTGTGCATTGTCCATATATAAAAATAGAAGTAGTACTGTGCATTGTCCATATATAAAAATAGAAGTAGTACTGTGCATTGTCCATATATAAAAATAGAAGTAGTACTGTGCATTGTCCATATATAAAAATAGAAGTAGTACTGTGCATTGTCCATATATAAAAATAGAAGTAGTACTGTGCATTGTCCATATATAAAAATAGAAGTAGTACTGTGCATTGTCCATATATAAAAATAGAAGTAGTACTGTGCATTGTCCATATATAAAAATAGAAGTAGTACTGTGCATTGTCCATATATAAAAATAGAAGTAGTACTGTGCATTGTCCATATATAAAAATAGAAGTAGTACTGTGCATTGTCCATATATAAAAATAGAAGTAGTACTGTGCATTGTCCATATATAAAAAATAGAAGTAGTACTGTGCATTGTCCATATATAAAAATAGAAGTAGTACTGTGCATTGTCCATATATAAAAATAGAAGTAGTACTGTGCATTGTCCATATATAAAAATAGAAGTAGTACTGTGCATTGTCCATATATAAAAATAGAAGTAGTACTGTGCATTGTCCATATATAAAAATAGAAGTAGTACTGTGCATTGTCCATATATAAAAATAGAAGTAGTACTGTGCATTGTCCATATATAAAAATAGAAGTAGTACTGTGCATTGTCCATATATAAAAATAAGTAGTACTACTGTGCACTTGTCATATATAAAAAAATAAGTAGTACTGTGCATTGTCCATATATAAAAATAGAAGTAGTACTGTGCATTGTCCATATATAAAAATAGAAGTAGTACTGTGCATTGTCCATATATAAAAATAGAAGTAGTACTGTGCATTGTCCATATATAAAAATAGAAGTAGTACTGTGCATTGTCCATATATAAAAATAGAAGTAGTACTGTGCATTGTCCATATATAAAAATAGAAGTAGTACTGTGCATTGTCCATATATAAAAATAGAAGTAGTACTGTGCATTGTCCATATATAAAAATAGAAGTAGTACTGTGCATTGTCCATATATAAAAATAAAGTAACTGTGCATTGTCCATATATAAAAAATAGAAGTAGTACTGTGCATTGTCCATATATAAAAATAGAAGTAGTACTGTGCATTGTCCATATATAAAAATAGAAGTAGTACTGTGCATTGTCCATATATAAAAATAGAAGTAGTACTGTGCATTGTCCATATATAAAAATAGAAGTAGTACTGTGCATTGTCCATATATAAAAATAGAAGTAGTACTGTGCATTGTCCATATATAAAAATAGAAGTAGTACTGTGCATTGTCCATATATAAAAATAGAAGTAGTACTGTGCATTGTCCATATATAAAAATAGAAGTAGTACTGTGCATTGTCCATATATAAAAATAGAAGTAGTACTGTGCATTGTCCATATATAAAAATAGAAGTAGTACTGTGCATTGTCCATATATAAAAATAGAAGTAGTACTGTTCCATATATAAAAATAGAAGTAGTACTGTGCATAGTCCATATATAAAAATAGAAGTAGTACTGTGCATTGTCCATATATAAAAATAAGTAGTACTGTGCATTGTCCATATATAAAAATAATAAGTAGTACTGTGCATTGTCCATATATAAAAATAGAAGTAGTACTGTGCATTGTCCATATATAAAAATAGAAGTAGTACTGTGCATTGTCCATATATAAAAATAGAAGTAGTACTGTGCATTGTCCATATATAAAAATAGAAGTAGTACTGTGCATTGTCCATATATAAAAATAGAAGTAGTACTGTGCATTGTCCATATATAAAAATAGAAGTAGTACTGTGCATTGTCCATATATAAAAATAAGAAGTAGTACTGTGCATTGTCCATATATAAAAATAGAAGTAGTACTGTGCATTGTCCATATATAAAAATAGAAGTAGTACTGTGCATTGTCCATATATAAAAATAGAAGTAGTACTGTGCATTGTCAATATATAAAAATAGAAGTAGTACTGTGCATTGTCCATATATAAAAATAGAAGTAGTACTGTGCATTGTCCATATATAAAAATAGAAGTAGTACTGTGCATTGTCCATATATAAAAATAGATAGTAGTACTGTGCATTGTCCATATATAAAAATAGAAGTAGTACTGTGCATTGTCCATATATAAAAATAGTACTGTGCATTGTCCATATATAAAAATAGAAGTAGTACTGTGCATTGTCCATATATAAAAATAGAAGTAGTACTGTGCATTGTCCATATATAAAAATAGAAGTAGTACTGTGCATTGTCCATATATAAAAATAGAAGTAGTACTGTGCATTGTCCATATATAAAAATAAGAAGTAGTATATGTGCATTGTCCATATATAAAAATAGAAGTAGTACTGTGCATTGTCCATATATAAAAATAGAAGTAGTACTGTGCATTGTCCATATATAAAAATAGAAGTAGTACTGTGCATTGTCCATATATAAAAATAGAAGTAGTACTGTGCATTGTCCATATATAAAAATAGAAGTACCATCATATATAAAAAAAGTAGTACTGTGCATTGTCCATATATAAAAATAGAAGTAGTACTGTGCATTGTCCATATATAAAAATAGAAGTAGTACTGTGCATTGTCCATATATAAAAATAGAAGTAGTACTGTGCATTGTCCATATATAAAAATAGAAGTAGTACTGTGCATTGTCCATATATAAAAATAGAAGTAGTACTGTGCATTGTCCATATATAAAAATAGAAGTAGTACTGTGCATTGTCCATATATAAAAATAGAAGTAGTACTGTGCATTGTCCATATATAAAAATAGAAGTAGTACTGTGCATTGTCCATATATAAAAATAGAAGTAGTACTGTGCATTGTCCATATATAAAAATAAAAGTAGTATACTGTGCATTGTCCATATATAAAAATAGAAGTAGTACTGTGCATTGTCCATATATAAAAATAGAAGTAGTACTGTGCATTGTCCATATATAAAAATAGAAGTAGTACTGTGCATTGTCCATATATAAAAATAGAAGTAGTACTGTGCATTGTCCATATATAAAATATATATATTTCATATATAAAAATAGAAGTAGTACTGTGCATTGTCCATATATAAAAATAGAAGTAGTACTGTGCATTGTCCATATATAAAAATAGAAGTAGTACTGTGCATTGTCCATATATAAAAATAGAAGTAGTACTGTGCATTGTCCATATATAAAAATAGAAGTAGTACTGTGCATTGTCCATATATAAAAATAGAAGTAGTACTGTGCATTGTCCATATATAAAAATAGAAGTAGTACTGTGCATTGTCCATATATAAAAATAGAAGTAGTACTGTGCATTGTCCATATATAAAAATAGAAGTAGTACTGTGCATTGTCCATATATAAAAATAGAAGTAGTACTGTGCATTGTCCATATATAAAAATAGAAGTAGTACTGTGCATTGTCCATATATAAAAATAGAAGTAGTACTGTGCATTGTCCATATATAAAAATAGAAGTAGTACTGTGCATTGTCCATATATAAAAATAGAAGTAGTACTGTGCATTGTCCATATATAAAAATAGAAGTAGTACTGTGCATTGTCCATATATAAAAATAAAAAATAGAAGTAGTACTGTGCATTGTCCATATATAAAAATAGAAGTAGTACTGTGCATTGTCCATATATAAAAATAGAAGTAGTACTGTGCATTGTCCATATATAAAAATAGAAGTAGTACTGTGCATTGTCCATATATAAAAATAGAAGTAGTACTGTGCATTGTCCATATATATAAAAATAGAAGTAGTACTGTGCATTGTCCATATATAAAAATAGAAGTAGTACTGTGCATTGTCCATATATAAAAAATAGAAGTAGTACTGTGCATTGTCCATATATAAAAATAGAAGTAGTACTGTGCATTGTCCATATATAAAAATAGAAGTAGTACTGTGCATTGTCCATATATAAAAATAGAAGTAGTACTGTGCATTGTCCATATATAAAAATAGAAGTAGTACTGTGCATTGTCCATATATAAAAATAGAAATATGTAGTACTGTGCATTGTCCATATATAAAAATAGAAGTAGTACTGTGCATTGTCCATATATAAAAATAGAAGTAGTACTGTGCATTGTCCATATATAAAAATAGAAGTAGTACTGTGCATTGTCCATATATAAAAATAGAAGTAGTACTGTGCATTGTCCATATATAAAAATAGAAGTAGTACTGTGCATTGTCCATATATAAAAATAGAAGTAGTACTGTGCATTGTCCATATATAAAAATAGAAGTAGTACTGTGCATTGTCCATATATAAAAATAGAAGTAGTACTGTGCATTGTCCATATATAAAAATAGAAGTAGTACTGTGCATTGTCCATATATAAAAATAGAAGTAGTACTGTGCATTGTCCATATATAAAAAACTTAATTAAAGTAGTACTGTGCATTGTCCATATATAAAAATAGAAGTAATACTGTGCATTGTCCATATATAAAAATAGAAGTAGTACTGTGCATTGTCCATATATAAAAATAGAAGTAGTACTGTGCATTGTCCATATATAAAAATAGAAGTAGTACTGTGCATTGTGTCATATATAAAAATAGAAGTAGTACTGTGCATTGTCCATATATATAAGTAGTACTGTGCATTGTCCATATATAAAAATAGGTAGTACTGTGCATTGTCCATATATAAAAATAGAAGTAGTACTGTGCATTGTCCATATATAAAAATAGAAGTAGTACTGTGCATTGTCCATATATAAAAATAGAATTAGGTAGTACTGTGCATTGTCCATATATAAAAATAGATGTACTGTGCATTGTCCATATATAAAAATAGAAGTAGTACTGTGCATTGTCCATATATAAAAATAGAAGTAGTACTGTGCATTGTCCATATATAAAAATAGAAGTAGTACTGTGCATTGTCCATATATAAAAATAGAAGTAGTACTGTGCATTGTCCATATATAAAAATAGAAGTAGTACTGTGCATTGTCCATATATAAAAATAGAAGTAGTACTGTGCATTGTCCATATATAAAAATAGAAGTAGTACTGTGCATTGTCCATATATAAAAATAGAAGTAGTACTGTGCATTGTCCATATATAAAAATAGAAGTAGTACTGTGCATTGTCCATATATAAAAATAGAAGTAGTACTGTGCATTGTCAATATATAAAAATAGAAGTACTGTATAATATATAAAAATAGTAGTACTGTGCATTGTCCATATATAAAAATAGAAGTAGTACTGTGCATTGTCCATATATAAAAATAGAAGTAGTACTGTGCATTGTCCATATATAAAAATAGAAGTAGTACTGTGCATTGTCCATATATAAAAATAAGTAGTACTGTGCATTGTCCATATATAAAAATAGAAGTAGTACTGTGCATTGTCCATATATAAAAATAGAAGTAGTACTGTGCATTGTCCATATATATATAAAAATAAGTAGTAGTACTGTATTTGCATCTGTCCATATATAAAAATAGAAGTAGTACTGTGCATTGTCCATATATAAAAATAGAAGTAGTACTGTGCATTGTCCATATATAAAAATAGAAGTAGTACTGTGCATTGTCCATATATAAAAATAGAAGTAGTACTGTGCATTGTCCATATATAAAAATAGATAGTATTGTCCATATATATATATATAAAATATAATCATTGTACATATATAAAAATAGAAGTAGTACTGTGCACTGTCCATATATATATTGTCATATATAAAATAGAAGTAGTACTGTGCATTGTCCATATATAAAAATAGAAGTAGTACTGTGCATTGTCCATATATAAAAATAGAAGTAGTACTGTGCATTGTCCATATATAAAAATAGAAGTAGTACTGTGCATTGTCCATATATAAAAATAGAAGTAGTACTGTGCATTGTCCATATATAAAAATAGAAGTAGTACTGTGCATTGTCCATATATAAAAATAGAAGTAGTACTGTGCATTGTCCATATATAAAAATAGAAGTAGTACTGTGCATTGTCCATATATAAAAATAGAAGTAGTACTGTGCATATATAAAAATGTGTACTGTCATATATATAAAAATAGAAGTAGTACTGTGCATTGTCCATATATAAAAATAGAAGTAGTACTGTGCATTGTCCATATATAAAAATAGAAGTAGTACTGTGCATTGTCCATATATAAAAATAGAAGTAGTACTGTGCATTGTCCATATATAAA